>JBBGZY010001111.1:1275000-1550000 GCA_037952925.1 Lithobates clamitans | reverse complement strand
AGGTCTTGAGAGGACGAAGAGAACGAGTAGGTTGGTATTTAGAGACTAAGCTAGACTAAGCTAGTGGGGGCGAAATTGTGAATGGCTTTGTAAGTAATTGTTAGAATTTAGAATTTAATTCTTTGGCCGAGCGGAAGCCAGTGGAGGGATTGACAGAGAGATGTGGCAGACACAGAGCGATTGGTAAGGTGGATGAGTCTGGCAGCGGCATTCATGATAGATTGAAGAGGTGATAGACTATGTAGAGGCAAGTCAATGAGAAGGGAGTTGCAGTAGTCGAGGCGAGAGATGACAAGTGAGTGAATTAAGAGCTTTGTTGTGGTTAGAAAGGGGCGTATTTTGGAGATGTTGCAGGGATTGAGGCGGCAGGATTTGGACAGTGATTGAATGTGTTGCTTGAAGGAGAGTTCAGAGTCTAGGACTACACCTAGAACCTTGGCATGTGGGGATGGGCTTATAGTTGTACCATCGATTTTGACAGAGAGTTCAGGGGAAGGGGCATATGGGGGAGGAAAAATTATAAGTTTGGTTTTGGATAGATTGAGTTTGAGGAAGTGGTGTGACATCCAGACTGATATATCTGATAGTAAATTAGTGATACTTGGAGATAGAGGGAGTGAGCTGAGGAGTAGAGAAATAGATTTGGGTGTCGTCAGCGTAGAGGTGGTATTGGAAGCCATGGGAGGCCATCAGTTGACCCAGGGAGGCTGTGTTTTCTGTTGAAAATTCCTACCTTTTTTGTCAATGTTCTGAACAAACTTTTTCATTATGTCCTGATTCCTGGCAGGGCAAGGTTTAGCTCATAAACCACCTGGTGAATTTGGGCTGTAGATGAAGGCTTCAGTCTCCCTTTAGCCTTTGGGGTTTTTTACTAAGCAAACTATTTTACTGCAATTATTTTTATGGGCTGTTTTGTTAAACAAGCACGCAAAACCCTGTGGAAAGGTTATCTATTGGTAATTACCAGTCTTAGAGTAAAACAGCCCTCTTCAGGCTCTTCAATAAAGAAGATGTGGATGAACATGGCTGTATGAGTTTTGTTTTTTATATGGCTATATATTCTGGCAATGACCAGTCTAATAGCCTTCCCAGGCTCTCAGACTCCACAAAGGGGAAGATGTGGAGAAACATGACTGTGAATTTTGCTTTGATTAATCAACCAGAGATGAGGATGATGATACCTAACAGGTTGTCTTATTTATTAAACAAGTGGCCAATACACTCAAAGGAGTTATTCCCACTTACCCTGTGAAGGGTTGAATCCTCTTGCAAGACTCTTCAGACTCTAAGAGGAATACACGGATGTATATGACAGTATGTATCACACTGGCTCAAGCAGCCAGGGATAAGGATGACACCTAAAAGGATGTCACATTCAATAAACACTTTGTCAATACACTCTAAAGGAGTGGTTTCTGCTCAACCTTTGAAAGGTTATCTGCTCTGGCAATGAGAAGCTGTCTAGCCATACCTGGTGAAACAGCCCATTTTCCGAATTTCCAGATGGACATGACTGTATAATTCTGCTTTGTTCACGCAACCAAGAATAAGGATGACGACACCTAACAGGTTTTCACATTCATTAAGCCTGTGGTCAATACACTCTAAAAGGAGTATTTCCACTCACCCTGTGAAAGGGTTACCGAGCAGTCTCAAGCCTTCCCAGGCAAGCAATCTGCTTCAGATTCTTCCAAAGAGAAGTCGGATTAGGGTGACTGCAAGGATGTTGCGACCAAGGATAAAGATGATGACGACACCTAGCCAGTTGTCACATTCATTAAGCATGTGGTCAATACACTCTAAAGGAGTTGTTTCCACTCACTCTGTGACGGGGTCATATATGGTGCCAATGAGTAGTCTCAGAACCTTCTCATACAAATTAACCCTTGTCAGCTTCTTCTACCAAGTAGAGGTGAATGAATATGTGATTCCTACTTTGTTCAGGCAGGCTGTGATTAAGATGATAGTGACCAAGTTGTCAAAATTAAGCATATAGTCAAGACACTCTAAAGGAATTGCTGAATTCTGCAAGGGCCATCTATTCTAGCAATCTTCAGTCTTCTATTCAGGGCCTTCTCAAGCCAAACAATCCTCTTCAGTCTCTTCTGAACAGGAAGATAAGGATGACCTTTGTCCAGATTGGCAAGTTTGGTGAAATGCCTTCAAATAGAAGTGAAGCTTTGGAAGTATTTCAAATACCTCCAGAGGACATCTTGACTATTCTCTTATGTTGGATGGATCAAGTGCTCGTTCTAAAAGATTGGAGAATGTTGTCAAAGCAGGATGTGAAATTTTTGCCCTTTTGAACTGAAAGATGTCCAGGGGTTGAGATCACCCCTCTGGTCAGTGTGTGTCCCTTGTGGGATTGGCCAGATACATGTCCTTACTATCAGAAGATGTTGTGGCCTTCAAGGACAAATGCTATCACTGCATTTTTCTTGATCATAGAAGGTAAAGCCTAAATTTAATAGTGTCAGTTTGGCTTCCTGCCTCAAGATGAATGTCTGCTGAGTTAAAGGAGACCCGAAAAACTCAAGAGTCAGTTTCCACGCTCACTCTCGCTCCAGAGAGGTTAGCTTCTGCATTTCTGGCTGGGAGTCCAGGAAAAAAATAGGAAGCTAATGCAGTAAGTCAGTAAAGAGTTCCATGTCAGGATGCTTTCTGTTATTTTGGGATTGTGCCTCCCAAATACATGCCTTAGGGGCACTATCTGGCTCCTCTGTGTACGGTTTTGGTGATTGACACGTGGTCCATTAAGGCAAGCATTTTAGACCAAATTTGGAGATCTTTCATCCTTCACGTCTCAGATTCAGCCATAAAAATCACCTAGCTCCAGCAACTCTGCTAAGCTTAGTTTAACTCTCGCTCCCGTTCAAGTCGGGTTTCTGGACCAGTGGCCTAAACTTGTGGTTGAAGAAACTAAATTGTCTGCAATTTTCCAGGGTAAGCCTGTCCTGGTAAAGGTGGACAGCGCAATGACTGTGGCCTACACCTGGAAACAAGGCTCAGTCTCTCCATTCTGAAGGAGGTTTCTCTAATTCTAGAATCAGCCCAAGTCAATCTTCTGCAGCTACCTGCGGCCTATGTGCCTGGTCAGAAGAATCTTCAGGTAAACTATTTGTCCAGGACAAGTCTGGACGACAATGAATGGTCCAGACTACTGCGAGTCTTTCGAGAACTAACAGAGCTTGGTATTTTTATTCCAGAGGTAGACCTCACATCCCCAGTCAACAGAAAGTTGCTGAAGTTCCATTCCAGGGCCCAGAATCCGCAAGCAATCGGGGTGGAGGTGCTGACTGCAGAGTGGATCTCCATGACAGCTTATGCCTTTCTGATGCTCCCTCTGATTCTCAGCTTTCAGCTGAGGCAGGTGAAGGTGACAGTTCTGGTGATGATCCCAGATTGGCCAAAGGGGCCTTGGTACCCTTTGCTCATCGTCATGAGTGTCAAGGATTGACTCCCTCTGTAAGATCAAATCTTCTCCAAAGTCCCATTCATCCAGCATCCGACAGGCTCAGGATGATGGCCTGGGTCTAGAGAGGCAGAAGCTAATGGATTTTGAATGCTCTGTGAAGATTGTAAATACTCTTACAAAAACAAGAAAGGACAGCGCTAACTGTGCCTATAGTAGAATATGGCATAAATTCCCAGTATTATTGCTGATCAAGATTTTACGCTGGACTCTTCAGAAGTCTGTTCTGAAATGCCTGCAGGCGTGGCTTGATTTAGGTCTATGCGCAAGTATGCTATAGGCACACATTTCTTTGCCTTCACTGGCATACAGTGGGCATTCAACACTTAATTATACTGTTTTTCAAAATGCAATTTGGTTGAAACCTCAAATTGTTTCCGAAATAGAATCTCCCATTGCTGTTGGACGTTATTGCATCAGATGCCTGCAATCACGCTGTGGTACCTCTCACTGAAAACTTCTTTACTGGTGGCAATAACATCAGCCAGAAGAGTCAGCATTGGTTGCCTTGGGATTTAAAGAACCCATACTGGCATACTTCTAGACAGGGTGGTACTCATGCCAATGCAAATTTTGTGCCTGAACTGACCTTTAGAGTCCATATCAGGGGGGCGTGTCCGGAAAACAGGGAGGACGTGTTGCTGAGGAGCTCCGCAATCCTGCCACAATCTGCTGCTATCCTGTTCATAGACCACCCTGGTGAGCCTCCAAACCTACCCTACCTGTCCCTGGGCATCCGCTGCAGCCGCCCAAGCATAAATTGCGGAGCCCGGCCGTGCGATTGGGATTCCACCCAGCTGCGGCCTGGCTTCACACAGCAAAGACCCGCTGCCATCTTGAGGCCTACAGAGCCTCCAATATTCCCGGGCTCGGGTGCCGCAATCTGCGGGACGAGCTGCGACTCGTCCTCATTGCCGGTGGCGGCTTCCCCCCAAGGCGGATGAACTGTGTGGGTGGCAGGGGGACTGTCTGAAGCTTCACAGAGGCCAGTTACAGACACCCGCGACCCGTCGCCATCTTGCGGCCTACCAGGCCAATCTGATGCCATCCTGTTTACAGACCATCCTGGTGAGCCTCCAAACATAAATTACCTATCCTTGGGCCCCAGCATAAATTGCGAAGCCCGGCCGGCCGATTGGGATTACACCCGGCCGTGGTCTGGCTTCACATAGCAAAGACCCGCCGCCATCTTCAGGCCTACAGAGCCTCTGAGATCCCCAAGCTCGGGTGCCGCGATCCGCGGGATGAGCGGTGACTCGTCCTCATCTGCCGGTGGCAGGTTTCCCCCGGAGGCAGATGAACTGTGTGGGTGGCAGGGGGATCACCTGAAGCTTCATAAAGGCCGGTTACAGACACCTGTGGCTCGCCGCCATCTTGCGGCCTACCAGGCCGGACGCATCCTCCAAGCCTGTGTGCAGGGATCCAGTCAGCCCATATCCCTTCCCCTGTGCCACCATCCTTAACGGGGACATGTTTTAACGCAAGCCCCTATCCAGTGCAGGCATACCAGCTCTATTACACCCTCCATCCTGCTCCCTGAACCCCGGTACCTACTCAAGGACTCCCCAAGATACCCACTCACAAAACAAGGTACACGCTGGATGGGCCCCCCTAGGACCCGCCACTCGCAATCCAGACAGGAAGCTCCCCATTCCTCCCTGTCAGTGGCCACCTTGTCCAGGAGGCAGCCCGCTGCTAAGACGGCGACAATCACGCAAAAGGCTGCAGAATCAGGGGCTGCGGATGCCCCGATGGGAGCAGAGATCCTGGCAGCCATTACGGCATGCAAAGAAACCCTGACTGCCAAGATAGACTTCCTGACCGTAGATGTCGGTCTTATCCGTCAAGAAATGGATAAATTCTGGTCCCGCATAGCTGAGGTGGAGGACAGTGTCTCCATAGTGGAGGGTACAGTCCGGTCAGATTCCAGGGAGGTGAGGGCACTGCAGCTCCAAGTGAAAGCTCTTCAGGAAAGAACCATAAACACAGAAAACTGCCTCAGGCGAAATAACATCCGCATACTTGGTTTACCTGAGAGAGCTGAGGGCCCCAGGCCAGCTGAGTTCACTGAACAGTTGCTGTCCACCCTGTTTAATCTAGGTAATGTGCCACCCACATTTGTAGTGGAAAGACCCCACAGGGTCCCACCATCCCCTCCAAGATCCGGGGCCCCTGCACGTCCCTTCCTGCTGCGATTATTAAACTACCGGTATCGGGACCGCATCCTGGCGGCGGCCCGAGCCATGCCTGAAATTAAATATGAGAACACCAGACTGTCCTTCCCAGATTTCTCTCAGGAGGGGCAACAATGCCGCAAATCTTTCACAGATGTGAGACGCCGACTTCGGGAAAAAGGAATACGTTTCGGCCTTCTATACCCCAGCAGGCTGAGGATCACTGATGGCGATAACACCCACTTCTTCGACTCTCCGGAGGCTGCTGCGGCATGGTTGGATACCCGCTAAAAACATATCCCCAACAGGAACTATGATTGACATACAACACGTTGGGATCAGCTAAGTTCCTCGTCCTCCATTATTGATTTACCCTCTGTCTCAGCATTTCTTTCAGCATTTTCTCTACAGATGCACCTCAACATCATCCTAACTCCCTCCTCGATATCTTCGGCTGACTAAACTAAATACCCGCTCCTCCTGCCTGAGGAGCTCCAGCAACTGATAAGGAATTCCATCTTTCACCTCTGAACTGAGAGATCCATCCCACTTGCCTCCTTGCACCCCCCCTTACTCCGATCCCAGTGGGAACTACTGGTAGCTACGGCAGACCCCCTTTTCTCACCTCAGTCCGGACAGGACCTTGCGTTGCAGCTGTCAGGACCTGCAAGAGAACTCCCCCCTTCCCCCCTCTTGCCCCCCTTCTCAAATTTTTGGACACAATCTTACATTTTGCATTTACTGAACTGGTTGAGACCCATGTTATAGGGTCCATCTTCTAAATGTAGGATACTGGTTTCTGTTTTTCGGGTAAAAACTATTCCCATTCCCTTCCTCAGTTCTGTGAAGGCGATGGGAAGTAGTAGGATAAGCACCCAGTGCTTGGGCTGGTTTTTGTTTGATTTATTATGTTCAATGTCTTTATTTTATCTGAGTGCTAGTAATCGTTTTTATGTCATGATCGAGAGTGTGCTGCTCATGATTGGTCTCTTGAATTAGCTTCCTCATTATCAGGTCATCCAGATGAAACCTAGATCTAATGACTGATCAAAAGGCAAACTCCTTTAATGTTCTCTCGAGGAATGTTAGAGGCCTAAATTCCAAATTTAAGAGAGCCCTCTTATTCCAATACCTGAAATCCAATTCTCCCCAGCTTATTTTTCTCCAGGAGACTCATCTCATGGGCAGCAGAATCCTAACACTCAAAAAGCCATGGATTCAAAAAGCGATTCACTCCACATACTCCACTTACGCAAGGGGAGTGTCAGTTTTGATACACAAGAACTTCCCATGTGTAATTGAAGAGATATGCACAGACCCCCAAGGTAAGTTTACTTTGATAGTATTTACCTTGTGGTCACAAAAATATATTTTGGTGAATATGTATGTCCCTCCGCCTTTCTCCCCCCAAATTTTGTACACAGTTCTGGAGAAGATCACCCCCTTTTGTCCTGGGAAGATTTTGATCATGGGGGATTTTAATGCCACAATGTCACTAGAGCTTGACAGACCCACCCACTCTAAAAATTACTGTACAGAGCTCTCCACCTGGGCACAGGCCATAGGCTTAGATGAGATATGGAGATGGAAGCACCCCACTACCCGATCCTACTCCTGCTTCTCAGCTTCCCATAAGACTGCCTCATGGATAGATCTGGCATTCGCCAATCCGCTATTGCTGGCAGACATGCTGGAGGCAAAGTATTTACCTAGTGGGCTGTCGGATCATAGTCCCCTGGTTGTAACATTCCGCACCCCTGCCTCTCGTAGTGCGGCTTTATGGAGGCTGGGTTCGGAATGGATCTCCCATCCTGACCTTAAAGACGACATACCAACACTGCTGAGTGATTTCTGGGAGCGGAACACTGGGTCCTCCTCTCCAGATATCACTTGGGACGCCTTCAAGGCCTACACTAGGGGACAATATGTTTCCTCCATCGCAGCCATCAGGAAGAAACAGACATTAGAAACTCAGTCCTTGCAACAGTCCGTGGCAGATCATTTGCACACATAAAATATACCCACACATACACATACCCCAAGCCACTTTGATCTTCTGGCAGCTGCCCAGAGAAAACTAAATCTTCACCTGGCAGAAATCACTAGGCTAGAAACGTATAAAACTAGGCAAAGATTGTTCGAGCAAGGGCACAGAAATGGCCGACTTTTAGTCATGCTGGCCAAACATGACCAACCACTTACACTCATTTCTACAATAACCACTCCAGAAGGGGAGACGGTAACGACCCCCTCAGACATACTAAAAGAATTTAATAACTTCTATGAAACTCTATACGCTTCTGGTCTGCCCTCCTACTTTCGACCCGAGGAGCTACGAGATCTGTTAGATCCTCTGGCGCTTGGGTGGCTGTCGGACGCAGAGCGGGAGGCTTTGGTGCACCCTTTTACAGCTTTAGAGGTCCAATCCTTCCCCTCCGGAAAGGCACCAGGCCCAGACGGGCTACCTATCAATTTCTATAAAACGCATGGAGAGATGCTGGCCCCGCAGTTAGCATCATTATATATGACATGCCTTGCAGAAGGGAAATTACCAAAATCTATGTACCACACTCATCTGACCTTAATATATAAACCTCAGAAAGATCCTACTTCCTGTGCATCATACAGACCCATTGCACTACTAAATAATGATTTAAAAATTTTAACAAAACTCCTTGCTATCAGGTTATATCATATGTTACCATCTGTAATAGACCCTGATCAAACAGGTTTCATGCCCCGCAGAGCCACAGATGTCAACCTTCGTAGGCTCTTTACAAATATCCATGCCCAGCACATTAATGAAGGATATCGAACCGTTGCCTCATTAGACATTGAAAAGGCTTTTGACACCGTTGAGTGGCCCTTCTTATGGGATGGAATGGGGTTCCCTTTGCTTTTCATTAAATGGTTTCAGGTGATCTACAAATGCCCTACATCCTCGGTGCGCCTGGGAGGGATACTGTCGAGTCCCTTCGGGCTCTCCAGGGGAACAGGACAGGGCTGCCCTCTCTCCCAGGCATTATTTGCCCTTGCCATGGAACCGGTGGCTGAGGCGCTGCGCACTACCCCACATATTAAGGGTCTGCGCATTGGCCTGCTGGACGAGAGGGTGGCCCTGTACGCTGATGACATGCTACTTTTTCTAGGGGATGCAGGTCCATCAGTACAGGGTGCACTGACAGTACTAAACATCTTTGCCAAAGTCACCGGGTTAAGGGTAAATTGATCCAAATCATTACTATTCCCAATAGACCAGGCTGCAAGACGGGCTCCCCTCCGGATATTCCCCTTCAGTGGGTAAACACTTTCAAATATTTAGGCATCATTGTTTCTGCTAGAGCCACAGATTTCATTCCTCTCAACTTAGACCCAGTTATACTAGACATAAAGACCAAACTCAAGTCATGGGGAAAATTGCCGTTGTCACTATGGGGCCGAGTTAACCTTCTTAAAATGAAAGTCATCCCCAAACTCTTATACCTTTTTAGACATTCCCCGCAATGGATTCCCAAATATTTCTTTAAAAAGCTTAATCAGATCTTTTCTTCCTTTCTATGGGGCCCCTCCCCACCAAGATATAAGCTAAGCACCCTGATGAGACCAAAAGCACAGGGGGGTATGGCATTCCCAGACTGCTATAAATACTATCTTGCCGTGCAGCTGGTAACGGCGACATGGTGGCTAGATCCGGACAAAACTAATTCAGCTACAGCTCTAGAGGCGGCGGTGATGGGATCATTAGAAGCACTTAAATTGCTAATTTACAGGGGACCTCATGCCCCATACCCCCTGACACCCTCCATGCATACCACTTTATGTGCATGGAAGGCAGGGCTGGCGGTAGATAAATATCGACATAATGAAATCCCACCCAACACCCCAATTTGGCTAAATCCTAATATCCCACACTTCTACAAAATGCTAAATCCATATGCATGGACCAAACATGGGATCAAACTAATATCACAAATAACACATTAATCCCCTTATCCCAACTCTCAGAGGCATAATCTACCAAATTACTATATATTTCGCTATATGCAATTATCTCATGCCTTCAACACACAATTCCCACGATCCTCCTGCATGGTGGTCCAGTCAGGGTTGGAAAAGACACTTCACTCTAGATGCGCCGAAAAACCAATCTCCCATCTTTATGAACATCTGATATTTGTGTCTCGCCCGCCCATGGATAAACTCTGGTCCTGCTGGCAAAGAGACATTCCAACACTGGACAACGATGACTGGGACGACGTGTGGGATTTCCCCATTAGCTCACTGGTCTCACTAAGAGACAGACTTGTACAGTTCAAAATAGTGCATAGAGCATACTTCACACCATACAGGCTTCATAAAATGAAACCAGAACACTCCGCAGAATGCTGAAGGTGCAACACCTCCCGGGGAGATTTTAGGCATATTTTCTGGGCCTGCCCTAAGATTCAGCGGTATTGGACTGAGGTGCTAGAGATGATTACTCTGGTCGCCCCGATCACGGTACCAATGAAGATGGAGGTGTGTCTCTTGGGTCTGATAGAAACAATAGTGCCAACTGTTGCGAAAAGAATGTTGATTGGGCTGCTGCTCTTTTATGCCCGGAAGAACATTACTATGCATTGGAAAAAGCCTACAATGCCTTCTTTGACTAAATGGAAAAGTCTCATAAACAAGAGCCTTCCATTATACAAAGATACATATATAGAGGATGCCCCCTGAAATATGACAAAATCTGGAGTACGTGGCTGGCTGAACCTACTACGGCTTGAAGGTCGAGAGAAGAGGTTACCGAATAAGCTATACATGTAAACATATTCATATAAATATGTAAACAGAGGAAGGGTGCCTGAACAGCCAATAGCTGACTCCGAAAGTAGAATGAGACATCAGTAATCATAGCCACCTAGCAGCACACCAAGTAAACATTCATAGAGACAAACAATCTAACAACATGTTAACCTAGCAGATAATTGCTAAGCACTAAATGGTTGATGTTTATCTATGATCTTTTGTTTTTCTTTGTCTGTTCATAAATACAATAAAAAAGATTTTCAAAGAGTCCATATCACACAAGAGGTTGTCCTCCTACGTTCCTTTTGGGGAGTACTCAAGAAATTAGCCCATTGGATGTGGGCCAAGCTTTAAAATGTTTAATCAAGGCGACTTCTGCCATCAGAAAGTCGGAGCATCTGTTTGTCATTCCAGGTGAAACATAATGATTTTATGGCTTCCAGCAAGATTATTGCCTCTTGGTTGGTAAAGCTCATCTCCTTGGCCTACAAGTTGAAAGGGTTTGGCCGTGCCAGGAGAATCACGGCACCCTTCACTAGAAGGGTCTTGACCTTGAGAGTGGCAGCAGGCCGAGTTTCTGAAACTATCTGCAAGGCAGCTACGTGGGCACCAAAATATTCATGGCTTAATGACAGTTGAGTTTGGCAGAGGCATCCTGGCTTCTGTTTTTCTGTCAGAATTAAGGAGCGTGTAGCATTATCTCTCCCCTGTTTTGGCTAGTTAGTTCCCAGCTGTGCTGACATGGAGCCGTCAGGAAAAAGGAAAATTGAATTCAAATACTTACCGTAATTTTCCTTTCCTGACAAGCTCCATGGCAGCACAGATCCCACCCAGTTTGGTAGGACTAGTAACAGAACGCCGAGGCTGTAGGTGGGCTAAAATTTATATGAGTTAAGTCCTGGAGGCATGGGGGGAGCCCTATACCCAGCTGTGCTGCCATGGAGCTTATCAGGAAAGGAAAATTATGGTAAGTATTTTTGAATTCAGTTTTCCGTTTTCTTTTATCCACTAGTGTTTCATGTTTAACATTTGTTTTAGCCACTAGTGTTTGGCATCAGACTTATTTTTAGCCCATAGAGGTTCATATTTTAAAAATTTTCAGCAACTATTGTTTGGTAATGTAAAAATGTTTTAGACACTAGTGTTTCATGTTTTAATATTTCTTTTTCAGGCACTAGTGATTTATATATTTTTTCATCCACTAGCGTTTCATTTTTTTTTTTTTTTCAGCCAGTGTTTGGTTATTTACATTTTTCACCCACAAGAGTTTAATATTTAATTATTTTTTCTATTTTTTTAGCCACTAGCGTTTGGTCATTTACATTTTTCAGCGACTAATATATTATATTTCATTCTTGTTTCAGCCACGGTTTCATATTTAAAAAAATTTCAGCCACTAGTGTTTGGTAATTTGCATTCTTTCAGCCACCGGTGTTTTATATTTTTTCAGCCACTTTTTTGGGCAATTTACTTTTGTTCAGCCATTATGGGTTCAGGTTTAAAAAAAATTAAATTTTCAGCCACTAGTGTTCTGTAATTTACATTTCTTTCATCCACTAGCGTTTCATATTTAACATTTATTTTAGCCACCAGTGTTTACGGTTTTTCAATTTTTTTGCTACTAGTTTTTTCAAATTTTAAGCCACTCAAGTTTGGTATAGATATATTTTCACATACTAGTGTTCAATTTTTTTTCAGTCACTGGTGTTTGGCAATTTACTTTTTTTTAAGGAACTAGTGTTTTAGTTACATTTTTGTTTTCCAGCCACTAATATTTTGGCGATTTACATTTTTTTTATCCACTAGTGTTTTTTTTTATTTCATTTTTTAGCCACTAGAATGGTAATTTGCTTTCTTTCAGTCGCCAGTGTTTAATTTTTTTTTTCAGCAACTTTTTTGTGGTAATTTACATTTTTTCAGTTACTAGTCTTTCATAATTTTAATATTTTTAGCAACTATTATTTGGATGATTACATTTTTTTTCACCCACTACTGTTTTTATTTTTAAATTTCATTTTCAGCCATTACTGTTTGGTAATTTAAATTTTTCACCCACAAGAGTTTCATATTTTAATCTTTTCGCCACTGCTGTTTGGCATTTTAAATCTTTTCAGCCACTAGTGTTTAATAATTTGCATTTTTTTATGCCCGTAGTGGTTTAGGTTTTAATTTTCTTTCACCCTCTAGTGTCTTTTTTTTTTACCACTAACATTTTATATACTTTTTTTTCAGCCACTAGTGTTTGCCAATTTACATTTTTTTCAGCAACTAATATTAGATTTTTATTTTGTTTTAGCCACTATTTAATATTTCAATTTCCTCAGCTACAATTTCATATTTTAATTTGTTCAGCCACTAGTCTTGGCAATTTACATTTTTTAAACACTAGTGTTTCAAATTTTATTTTTTCTAGCCACTAGTGTTTGGCATCTGACATTTTTTTCGCCCATAGAGGTTAATATTTACATTTTTTACAGACACTAGTAATTCAGATTTAAATTTTTTTTTCAGGCACGGTTTCATTAAAAATAAAATTCAGCCACTAGTGTTTGGGTCATTTACATTTTTTTCATCCACTAGTGTTTCCATTTTCAGCCACCGCTGTTTGGCAATTTAAAATTTTCACCCACGAGAGTTTTCACATTTTTTTTTTCGCCCCCGTTTGGTATTTTACATTTTTCAGCCACTAGGTGTTTGATCATTTAAATTTTTTAAGCCCGTAGTGATTCATATTTTAAATTTATTTTTAGCCTCTAGTGTCTGCTAATTTATATTTTTAGCCACAAATGTTTCAGATTTTTCTTTTCAGGCACTGGAGTTTGGTAAATTTACTTTTCAGCAAATAATATATTATATTTTAATTTTGTTTCAGACACTTTTTCATATTTTACATCTTTTTCAGCCACTAGTATTTGCTTGATTTACATTTTTTTTAGCCATTAGCATTTCGTATTTTAATTTTTTTCAGCTACTAATGTTTCATATTTTGATTTGTTCAGCCACTAGTTTTTTGGCGATTTACATTTTCAGCCATTAGTGTTTTATTATTTTATTCCATTTTTTTTAGACACTAGTGATTGGTAATTTGCATTCTTTCAGCCACCAGTGTTTTAGTTTTTATTTTCAGCCACTATTTTTAGGTATCTTACATTTTTTTCAGCCACTGATGTATTATATTTACATTTTTTTCAATCACTAGTGTTTGATAATTTACATTTTTTTAGCCCATAGTGGTTCACATTTAAAAGAATTCAGCAACTATTGTTTAGTAATTAAAAATTTTTTCATTAGAGTTTCATTTTTAGCCACTGTTTGGTAATTAGCATTTTTTTAAATATATTTTTCTCAGCTACTATTGTTTGTTAATTTACATTTTTTAAGGCACTAGTGTTTCATATTTCTATTTGTTCAGTCACTGGTAATTTGGTGATTTCCATTTTTTAGCTACTAGTGTTTGGTAATTTGCAATATTTTAGCCAACAATTTTTTATATTTGTTTTTAGCCACTGGTTTTTGATAAAAAAAAGTTTCAGCCTTTATGGGTTCATATTTTTTTTTTGGCCAATACGGTTTGGTAATTTACATTTTTTTTACCACTAGTGTTTTATATTTTATTTTGTTCAGTAACATTGTTGGGTAATTTACATTTTTTCCAAACACTGGGGGTTCATATTTTTTTTTTTTTTTTCTTTACAAAATAAGTTTTTATTGAAAGGAAGAGAAGTAAAACAGTACAATAATGTAACAGTATCATCATACAATTGTACAAGAGTTAGGGAATATACATAGATTCTTACATATGATATAAAGATAACAGTGAATCAGTTATAACAAAAAATCTCTTACTGGTGCTTTATTGTATATGTATGGAGGGGTGATCAGGGCTAATTCAATATCACATTTAAATGTCTATCGAGAGGTTGGTGTTAGTTATGGTGGCACTAGATAGATCCTTTTATTAAATTTTTTCTCCCTCCCCTCTTTCTTTCCCTCCCCTCCTTTAACGTTACTTTGATGATTTTTTTTGGGGGGGAATTCCCACTCGTTGGGTGAAGGCGTAAGAGTTTGTATGAAGATTCAATCCACTTGTTCAAATGAGGTGTTGGTCAGGATCTCTGTTAGGAGGTCCGAGCCATGCAGGGGTTTGAGAGGTGTTATGTGTGGATATTGAGAAGTAAGTGAAGAAAGAAAGAGAAGTAAAGGAGAGAGGAGAAGGGAAAAGAAAGAAGAGACGGAGGGGGGGGAGGGGGGGAAGGGGGAGGGTATCTAAGGGAGATAGGGGGGGAAGGAGAAAAGGGAGGGGGAGGGGGAGGGCAAGGGGGATAGAGGGGGGTTCATATTTTAATTTTTTGTCAGCCACCGTATCAGGGTTTAATTTTTTTAGCCACTAGTATTTCAATAATTTTTCAGCCACTGATGTATAATATTTTTTTTCAGCCACTAGTGTGATAATTTAATTTTTTTTAGCCCATAGTGGTTCGTATTTTAATTTTTTTTTAGCAACTATTGTTTGTTAATTTACATTTTTTTCAGACATGGTGGTTCAGGTTTTAATTTTTCTTTCAGCCACCATTTCATATTTTCAGCAACCGTCATATTTTATAAAAATTTAGCCACTAGTATCAGGCGATTTACTTTTTTTTTTCATTTATTTCATTTCATTTTCCAGCCACTACTGTTTGGTAATTTACATTTTTTTCACCCACAAGAGTTTTATATTTAATTTTTTTTTTCGCCATTAGTGTTTGATAATTTAAATATTTTGTCTTTTGTCATAGTGTCTGGTAATTTACTTTTCCAGCCATTAGTGTTCTGAAATTTACATGTTTTTCATCCACTAGTGGTTTTTTTATTTTTTTTTACATTTTTAAGCCACTCAAGTTTGGTATTTACATTTTTTTTCAGCCACTAGTGTTTGATAAATTAAATTTTTTATAGCCACTAGTGTTTGCTGATATACTTTTTTTTTTTCAGCCACTAACAATTGGGCGATTTACATTTTTTTCAGCCACTACTGTTTCTAATTTTGATTAGCCACTAGTATTTTGGTCATTTACATTTTTTCAGCCACGAATGTTTTATTTTTAATTTTTTTCATTTTTTAGCCACTAGTGTTTGGCAATTTGCATTCTCTCAGCTACCAATGTTTTATATATTTTTTCCAGCCACTAGGTGTTTGATAAATTTACATTTTTTAAGTTACTAGCATTTTATAATTTACATTTTTGTCAGCCACTGGTGTTTCAGATTTAATTTTTTCTGCCATTAGTGTTCTGTGATTTACATTTTTTTTTTCCACCAGTTTACAATTTTTCATGTTTTTGCTACTATATTTTTGAAGTTTTTAAACCACTTGAGTTTGGTATTTACATTTCTTCACCTGCTATTTTTTTTCTTCATCCACTAGTGTTTGGTGATTTACATTTTTTTCAGCCAGTAGTGGTTCCTATTTAAATTTTTTTTCTCAGCAACTAGTGTTTGGTAACTGACGTTTTTTTAACCACTATTGGTTCCCTTTTCAATTTTTTTTCAGCCACTAGTTTTTGGTAATTTTTTTCCAGCCACTGATGTATTATATTTTATTTTTTTAGTTAGTTTACATTTTTCCAGCCACTACTTTTCAGATATTTAAAAATTTTCAGTCACTAGTGTGATATTTTACAATTTTTTATCTACTTGTGTTTGGGAGTTTTACACTTTATTAACCACTTCAATACAGGGCAGTTATACTCCCTTCCGGCCCAGACCAATTTTCAGCTTTTAGGGCTCTCACACTCTGAATGACACTTAGTCATGCAACACTGTACCCCAAAAAAAATTTTATAATCTTTTTCACACAAATAGATCTTTGTTTGGGTGGTATTTAATCACCACTGGGTTTTTTTTTTAAATTTTTTTGCAAAAGAGTGAGAATTTTGAAAAAAAAAAAAAATTTAGTTTCTGTGAATTTTTTTTGCAAATAAGTAATTTTTGTTCAAAAATTTGGGCCAAATGTATATAAAATGTATGCTACATATCTTTGGTAAAAATAACGCAATTTAATGTAATTATTTGGTCTGTGTGAAAGTTAGAGTCTAAAAGCTATGGTGCAAAAATCATTAATCACACCTGATGTGCTGACTGCCCATCTCATTTCTTGAGGCCCTAAAATGTCAGGACAGTACAAATACTCGCCAAATGACCCCTTTTTGGAAAGTAGACCGTCCAAGGTATTTAGTAAGAGGCATGGTGAGTTTTTCAAACTTGTAATTTTTTTTTTTTTAACACAAAATTGTCATAACTTATTTCTCACACAGGTCATATGCATGCTTCCAATTACACCCCAAAATACATTCTGCTACTTCTCCTGAGTATGACAATACCACATGTGTGAGACTTTCACAGCCTGACCACATAGAGAGGCCCAACATGCAGGGAGCACTGTTTAGCGTTCTAGAAAATAGGGAGAGGGATGGGACTGTGTGTGAATAAAGTTTGGTTTGTCTGACCCAAATAGTGAGAAAGTAGCAAAAACACAGAGTACCCAAAAGGTACGGCGAGGGACCCCTTATGGTCGTTAATAGACAGACCAAAACCAGGAAGTAAAAAAGTATAAATTTATTACAAAACAATAGTATACATATAAGAACAATACATATGAGGCATAAAAACCATATCTAATACCCTAAATGATACAGTTGTATGGACTGGTCACTGTCCTAGTGCAGAATGGACTAGTGGCGGTCAACATGTTACGGACTAAAAGTCCTTCTTCAGAGGTTTTTGTTATTAATTCAGATGGGTATAGATTTTCTACAAAAGAAAGTATACAAGTCAAAATAAACATTTGTATAGAGTGATAGTAGTCAATATTTCAGCTAACAAACCATGCACTACAATAAAGCGGAGTTCCACCCAAAAATGGAACTTCTGCTTATCGGAATCATACCCCCCTCCGGTATCACATTTGGCAACTTTCACGGGGGAGGGGAGAGCAGACACCTGTCTAATCCAGGTATTTGCTCCCACTTCTGGGCATAGATAGCAGTATTCACAGATACCTACGCCATGTCAGCGCCTCCTCCGTACCCACGCTGTCTTCTGGGAGACACACAGGTCCCAGAAAACAGCAGGGACCAGTGGGATAGTGCAGCGCTACTCACACATGCGCAGTAGGGAATCAAGCTGTGAAGCCACAAGGCTTCACTTCCTGATTTCCTTACCGAAGATGGCGGCGCCTCCACCCGAGAGCCGAGGGACAGATCGGCTTCGGGGGAGGATATCGCGGGGGCCCTGGACAGGTAAGTGTCCATATTTTAAAGATCAGCAGCAGCTGACTTTAAAAAAAAAAAATTGGTGGAACTCCGCTTTAACATGACATATGATGACAATCATGAACTGAATTACTTACATGGTCAACAATTCACATTGAACATACGTATGAAGGGAATAGGATGATCGAGACACTCTTAGGTCACAGGAGGATATATCTCCCGTAAGTCAACACCAGAGCTGAACTAAGGCGAGAAACTTGCTTTGCTGCGAGGACTGCGAGGAAAGGGGCGAGATCGCGACATGACACGGCCGACGCGCAAGTGGCGCCTGCGTCCCAAGCTGGAGCGCAGCACGGAGGAGACCCGGAAGGGGCCTACTATGCCAAATTTACTAGGCATGACGTTAAAGCATATACATAATATATATTATAATATACACACACACACACACACACACACACACACACACACACACACACACGGCATGAGCGAACATAAAACCTAAAACTTTGGGACAAGTTACAGATAGCAACATCCATAGGATTTACAAAACAGTTGAGATGTTATTTAGACAAGCTAATTGTACAAAACATCCGAGAGGACAACAGCTAGTAATATGAAAAGATGATATACATGGCTAAGATTGGTAGGTAAGAAAAACCCTACATAGAGATTATCTGTGCCAATATAGAGATATGAATAGTCCCCATTAATAGTTATAGATGGAATTGGTTGTTGCCAAGAGTAGAGGGCAGTATAAGGTTGTACCCTACATATCCAATTCAAAGACTTCAGACTCAAATCCTGATAGATAGGGCCTGAAATTGAAGGCCTTATTAAAGGGGATTTCCCATTAAAAAAAAAAAAAAATGAAAAGTCAGCAGCTACAAATACTGCAGCTGCTGACCTTTCATTGGACACTTACCTGTTCTTACCTGCGGGGGATCGAAGCCCCGCTCGTCTCTCCCTCCATTCGGCGGCGCCAGCATTGCAACTGTGGGCACCGGGCTGTGGCTTCACAGCCACGCACCCACTGCGCAGGCACATTCATGTATTTTTTTTTTTTTGGGTGGAACACCACTTTAAGTTCTGGGGCCGTGGTGAGCAAGTATACTATACTAGTTTGTTTTATCAGCTTTGGACTTTGTACTAGAACATAACTTTTTTTCCTTTCTCAACTCCCACTTCCTCCAGGTGCAGGACAAACTAGTGCACAGTGAACTCACTACAAAATATTAAAAAATATTTTGGCACATTTCCATGCGGATATTGTAAATATATGGACTCACGGAGAAACATCAATTCTACCGCATTGTGAAGACTTTAAACCTAAACATTACATTAATTGTCACACTGCAGGTGTAGTATACTTGCTCACCTGCGAATGCGGCAGTTTTTATGTGGGTAAGACCAAACTAGAGAGTTTTGGCACCGTATTTACCGACATGCTGTAAGTATCCAAAAACAAGATCCAGCTCTCCCTCTAGGTAGGCACAGTGCCCTAACACATGGAGATAAATGTCCAAAAACCTAATTTCTTGCACTTGATCATATTGGCCCCAGATCACGTGGAGGTGATTAAAACTGTTATTGCAAACTGAACTCAGATGGATATTTCATCTGAAGGCCACCACCGCCCCATGACTCAATGAGGCCTTCAATTTCAGGCCCTATATTCCAGGATTTGAGTCTGGAGTCTGAATTGGCTATGTAGGGTACAACCTTATATTGCCCTCTACTCTTGGCAACAACTGATTCCATCTATACCTATTAATGGGGACTATTCATATCTCTATGTAGGGTTTTTCTTACCTACCAAACTGAGCCATGTACATCATCTTTTCATATTATTATCTATTGTCCTCTCGGATGTTTTGTACAATTATCTTGTCTAAATAACATCTCAACTGTTTTGCAAATTCTATGGATGTTGCTATCTATAACTTGTTCTGTGATATAGACTCTGTACCATTCTTCATATTGTCCCAAAGTTTATTTAGGTTTTATGTTCCCTCATGCCATGTTATATTATATATATATAAAATATATATAAAATATATATATATATATATATATATATATATATATATATATATATATATATATATATATATATATATATTTATATATATATATTTATTACACACACGCACACATATACAGTCAGGTCCATAAATATTGGGACAATCGACACAATTCTAATCTTTTTGGCTCTATACACCACCACAATGGATTTGAAATGAAACAAACAAGATGTGCTTTAACTGCATACTTTCAGCTTTAAATTGAGGGTATTTACATCCAAATCAGGTGAACGGTGTAGGAATTACAACAGTTTGTATATGTGCCTCCCACTTTTTAAGGGACCAAAAGTAATGGGACAATTGGCTGCTCGGCTGTTCCATGGCCAGGTGTGTTATTCCCTCATTTTCCCATTTACAAGGAGCAGATAAAAGGCCCAGCGTTCTTTTCAAGTGTGCTATTTGCATTTGGAATCTGTTGCTGTCAACTCTCAATATGAGATCCAAAGAGCTGTCACTATCAGTGAAGCAAGCCATCATTAGGCTGAAAAAACAAAACAAACCCATCAGAGAGATAGCAAAAACATTAGGTGTGACCAAATCAACTGTTTGGAACATCCTTAAAAAGAAAGAACGCACCGGTGAGCTCAGCAACACCAAAAGACCCGGAAGACCACAGAAAACAACTGTGGTGGATAACCGAAGAATTCTTTCCCTGGTGAAGAAAACACCCTTCACAACAGTTGGCCAGATCAAGAACACTCTCCAGGAGGTAGGTGTATGTGTGTCAAAGTCAACGATCAAGAGAAAACTTCACCAGAATGAATACAGAGGGTTCACCACAAGATGAAAACCATTGATGAGCCTCAAAAACAGGAAGACCAGATTAGAGTTTGCCAAACAACATCTAAAAAAGCCTTCACAGTTTTGGAACAACATCCTATGGACAGATGAGACCAAAATCAACTTGTACCAGAGTGATGGGAAGAGAAGAGTATGGAGAAGGAAAGGAACTGCTCATGATCCAAAGCATACCACCTCATCAGTTAAGCATGGTGGTGGTAGTGTCATGGCGTGGGCATGTATTGCTGCCAATAGAACTTGTTCTCTTGTATTTATTGATGATGTGACTGCTGACAAAAGGAGCAGGATGAATTCTGTATTTTTTCGGGCAATATCTGTTTATATTCAGCAAAATGCTTCAGAACTCATTGGACAGCGCTTCACAGTGCAGATGGACAATGACCCGAAGCATACTGCGAAACCAACCAAAGAGTTTTTAAGGGAAAGAAGTGGAATGTTATGTAATGGCCAAGTCAATCACCTGACCTGAATCCGAATGAGCATGCATTTCATTTGCTGAAGACAAAACTGAAGGGAAATTGCCCCAAGAACAAGCAGGAACTGAAGACAGTTGTAGTAGAGGCCTGGCAGAGCATCACCAGGGATGAAACCCAGCGTCTGGTGATGTCTATGCATTCCAGATTTCAGGCTGTAATTGACTGCAAAGAATTTGAAACCAAGTATTAAAAAGTGAAAGTTTGATGGATGATTGTTAATCTGTCCCATTACTTTTGGTCCCTTAAAAAGTGGGAGGCACATATACAAACTGTTGAAATTCCAACACCATTCACCTGATTTGAATGTAAATACCCTCAAATTAAAGCTGAACGTCTGCAGTTAAAGCACATCTTGTTCGTTTCATTTCAAATCCATTGTGGTGGTGTCTAGAACCAAAAAGATTAGAATTGTGTCGATGTCCCAATATTTACGGACCTGACTGTACATACATGTTAACATCATGCCTAGTAAATTTGTGTGTCCCCTATTTATTTGCCAACCCACTTGACGATCACGGTGGCATCTTTCTCCCATTTGCACAGCATCGGGTCTGGGCGGGCTTGCTTTGCTCATGGCGTGCGGGGGTCCCCTGTCGTTTCTTCCACCCCTTGGGCGGGGCGGCTCGGGGAGGTCTGACCAGTTGTTATGATGGTCAGAAATATAGCAACGTAGGAATTGCTCCAAGGACTGATTGGCTGGTTCTGTGGCCTTATTAGACTGCGGGGGATACTCAGAGGAGAAAGCAAGCTGAATACACAACTGTGCACAAAAGGCTTGTCAGAACCGGGACACAAACTGACTACCCCTGTCTGAGACAATCACCTTGGGTAGCCCATGTAAGCGGAAGATCTCCCGTGCAAAAATAGAAGCCAGTTCCTTAGAAGTGGGCAACTTCTTGAGTGGAATACAATGCAACATTTTCGAGAACTGGTCAACCATCATAAGAATAATTGTGATGCCCTGGGAGTTGGGTAGGGATGAGCTTCATGTTCGACTCGAACATCAGCTGTTCGGCAAACAGCGAACAATTTGGGGTATTCGCGGCAAATTAGAAAGCCGCGGAACACCCTTTAAAAGTCTATGGGAGAAATCAAAAGTGCCAATTTTAAAGGCCTATATGCATGGTATTGTCATAAAAAGTGTTTGGGGACCCGGGTCTTGCCCCAGGGGACATGGATCAATGCAAAAAAAGTTTTAAAAAAGGCAGTTTTTTCGGGAGCAGTGATTTTAATAATGCCTAAAGTGAAAAAATAAAAGTGTAATATTCCTTTAAATTTCATACCTGGGGGTTGTCTATAGTATGCCTGTAAAGGGGCATGTTTCCCGTGCTTAGAACAGTCTGACAGCAAAATGACATTTCAAAGGCAAAAAGTCATTTAAAACTACTCGCAGCTATTAATGAATTGCCGATCCCGACAATACACATAAAAGTTCTTGATAAAAACAGCATGGGAATTCCCCACAGGGGAACCCCGAACCAAAATTTAAAAAAAAAATTACATGGGGGGGTCCCCCTAAATGCAATACCAGGCCCTTCAGGTCTGGTATGGATATTAAGGGGAACCCATGTCAAAATTTAAAAAAAAATGACGTAGGGGTCCCCCTCAAAATTCATACCAGACCCTTCAGGTCTGGTATGGATTTTAAGGGGAACCCCGCGCCGAAATTTAAAAAAAAATTGGTGTGGGGTCCCCCTAAAAATCCATACCAGACCCTTATCCGAGCACGCAACCTGGCAGGCCGCAGGAAAAGAGGGGGGATGAGAGAGCGCCCCCCCTCCTGAACCATACCAGGCCATATGTCCTTAACATTGGGAGGGTGCTTTGGGGTCCCCCCTAAAGCACCTTGCCCCCATGTTGATGAGGACAAGGGCCTCATCCCCACAACCCTGGCCGGTGGTTGTGGGGGTCTGCGGGCGGGGTGCTTATCGGAATCTGGAAGCCCCCTTTAACAAGGGGACCCCCAGATCCTGGCCCTCCCCCCTGTGTGAAATTGTAAGGGGGTACAAAAGTACCCCTACCATTTCACAAGAAAACTGACAAAAATGTTAAAAATGACGAGACAGTTTTTGACAATTCCTTTATTTCTTCTATCTTCTTTCTTTAACTTCCTTCATGCTTCGGTTTCTTCCTCCATCTTCTTCCTCTTCTGGTTCTTCTGGTGTTCTCATCCAGCATCTTCCTCTGTGGTGCCTCCTTGTCTTCATCTTCTTTTCTTCATCTTCTTCTTGGGCCGCTACGCATCCACGATTGGATAGAAGGCTCCCGCTGTGTGATGCTTCTCCTCTTCTGACAGTTCTTATATAACGGAGGGTGGGGCCACCTGGTGACCCCGCCCCCCTCTGACGCACGGGGACTTCCCTGTGGCCCCGCCCCCTCTGATGTCACGGGGAATGCCGCAGGGAAGTCCCCGTGCGTCAAAAGGGGCAGGGTCACCGGGTGGCCCCGCCCTCCATTATATAAGAACCGTCAGAAGAGGAGAAGCGTCACACAGCGGGAGCCTTCCATCCAATCGTGGATGCATAGCGGGCCGAGAAGAAGATGAAGAAAAGAAGATGAAGGCAGAGGAAGATGCTGGACGAGAACACCAGAAGAACCAGAACAACCAGAAGAACCAGAAGAGGAAGAAGATGGAGGAAGAAACCGAAGCATGAAGGAAGAAAGAAGTTAGAAGAAAGAGGATAGAAGAAATAAAAGGAATTGTCAAAAACTGTCTCGTCATTTTAAACATTTTTGACAGTTTTCTTGTGAAATGGTAGGGGTACTTTTGTACCCCCTTACCATTTCACACAGGGGGGAGGGCCGGGATCTGGGGGTCCCCTTGTTAAAGGGGGCTTCCAGATTCCGATAAGCCCCCCGCCCGCAGACCCCCACAACCACCGGCCAGGGTTGTGGGGATGAGGCCCTTGTCCTCATCAACATGGGGACAAGGTGCTTTAGGGTGGACCCCAAAGCACCCTTCCAATGTTGAGGGCATGTGTCCTGGTACGGTTCAGGAGGGGGGTGCTCTCTCGTCCCCCCTCTTTTCCTGTGGCCTGCCAGGTTGCGTGCTCGGATAAGGGTCCGGTATAGATTTTTGGGGGGACCCCACGCCAATTTTTTTAAAAATTTTGGCACGGGGTTCCCCTTAATATCCATACCAGACCTGAAGGGCCTGGTATTGAATTTAGGGGGACCCCCACGTCATTTTTTTTTTAAAATTTGGTTTGGGGTTCCCCTGTGGGGAATTCCCATGCCGTTTTTATCAATGAACTTTTATGTGTATTGTCGGGAGACTCGGACCGGCAATTCATTAATAGCCGCGAGTAGTTTTTAATGACTTTTTTTCCTTTGAAATGTCATTTTGCTGTCATCCTGTTCTAAACATGCGCCCCTTTACAGGCATACTATAGACACCCCCCTCGTATGAAATTTAAAGGAATATTAAGCTTTTATTGTTTGACTTTAAGCATTATTAAAATCACTGCTCCCGAAAAAAGGGCCGTTTTTAAAACTTTTTTTTGCATTGATCCATGTCCCCTGGGGCTGGACCCGGGTCCCCAAACACTTTTTAGGACACAATACCATGCATTTTAGCCTTTAAAATGATTCTTCCCAGGGTAGCTAGCAGCCTTGGGAGAATGGTAAGTCTGGAGCACAGCAGTACGGAGACTCTCAGGAACAAAGCAGCGGTCACAAGGTTTCTCAGGAGGAGCATCGACCTGAGCAACAAGAATTTTGTCACCCAAAGGAGAAGTAAGACTGGTGCAAACCGTAGCCAGAATACGATCAGGAGGTATCACAGGAACCGGAACAGACTCCATCTTGGAAGTGGAGGAAAATGGTTGCGACAAGGTGTCAGCCCTTACATTCTTAGTACCGGGTAAGAATGAGACAATGTTATTAAAACTCGACAAGAAAAGAGCCCATCACGCCCTTCTGGGAGAGAGGCGCTTAGCCTCAGACAAGAATGTGAGATTGTTATGGTCAGTAAGAATGAGAACTGGCACTGTGGTACCTTCAAGGAGATGTCTCCATTCTTTCAGGGCTAAAATGATAGCCAACAGCTCTCTGTCACCGATCTCATAATTGCACTCTGCCGGTGACAATTTCTTGGAAAAGTAGCCACACGTATGCATAGCGCACTCAGAGTTAGGACGTTGAGACAGAAGGGCGCCAACTCCAGTCTCAGAAGCATCCACTTCTAGAATAAAGGGCAAGGTAGGAGCAGAAACAAAGGCAGCCTTGAGACTCTTAAAGGCCTTAATGGACTCCGGAGACCAACGCTGTGGGTTGCCGTCTTTCCTGGTCATATCAGTCAGGGGTTTGACCAGAGATGAGAAATTACAAATAAACTTCCGATAATAGTTGGCAAAGCCAAGAAAATGCTACAGAGAACCCATGGGTTGAGGCCACTGTAGGACCGCTGAAAGTTTCTCTGTGTCCATCGAAAAACCAGTTCACAATGGAATTCACACTTTTCCAATTTACAATAGAGATTGTTCTCTTAGTCTCTGAAGCACACAACAGACATCTGTGTGGTGGCTCTCCAGGGACTTGGAAAATATGAGGATATCGTCGAGATTAAACCAACACACATAACTGCAACAAATCTCAGAGGACATCGTTAATGAACTCCTGGAAAACTGAGCGTTACAAAAGGCATAACGAGATACTCATAATGACCTGATCTGGTATTAAACGCAGTTTTCCACTCGTCGCCCTCCTTAATCCTGACGAGATTGTATGCCCCTCTCAAATCAAGCTTCGTGAAAACTGTTGCTCCCTTGAGGCAGTCAAATAACTTCGTAAATCAATGGAATGGGATAGGCATTCTTAATCGTGAAATGATTGAGACCCCTTTAAAGATTGAGACCCCATACAACTATCATTTAGGGTATTAGATATGGTTTTTATGCTTCATATGTATTGTTCTTATGTGTATACTATTGTTATTTTGTAATAAGTGTATACTTTTTTACTTCCTGGTTTTGGTCTGTCTATTAACGACCCTAAGGGGGCCCTCACCATACCTTTGGATACTAGGTGTTTTTGCTACTTTCAGGCGTTCTAGGAGCATAAATTTTACACATTTAGTTTCTGAATCCTGACTACCGATCACACTTTTGAAGGTCCTGGAGCACCAGGACAATGGAAACACTCCAACGTACATTCTATGAGGTATGGGCTGGTGACAGGTACTCTTTATTTGGGGGGAGATTGGGCACTGAGGAAGAGAACACGGAAACAGCAGTACGGCCATAGACAAATGACGCCGGCAGGAACATCTCCTCCCTCTGGGTGCACAGCATTTGACGGAGGACATCATATGACGTCTACCCAGAGGGAGGAGATGTTCCTGCCGGCGTTATTTGCCTATGGTCTGGTATAGAAGTGGTTAAGCTACTAGTGCGATACATGTTTTATATGTTTTTTTGACCCACTACTGTTTGGTAGTTTACATTTTTTTGTCACAATTGTTCATTTTTTTTTTCAGCCACTAGTATTTGGTAATATACATTTTTTAACGACTAGTGTTTCATATTTAAAATTTTCTTCATCCACTAGTGTTTTATAATCTTAATGTTTTTTCAGCCACTAGCGTTTGGTAATTTAATTTTTTTTTTTTTTTACCCACAAAATTGGTATTTTACATTTTTTTCTGTCAAATATTTTTTATTAAAGATTAAAAAAATTACAAACAAGGTCAGGCAGTATATTTTTAGAAATGTATATATAGAGAAAAACTGTGCTTAGTGTACACAACATAATGATAAATTATATAAAATCAACAGCAGCACTCACAACATTGTACACAACAATATAACCAGATATAGATATAAATGTGTTGAACTGTCACAAATGGTGCATTATTATTCACAATGGGTGTTTATAAATCAAAGTCCAAAAAAGATGAATATAATTAGAGGGGGTACACACTAAGAAAATAGGGTGAACGTTCGTCCGATTTTTCTCAATCCTTCACAGCAAATCTGTACCGATAAATGAACATTTTATTTTTAATGAAAATTTTTGTACCATAAAGGTTTTTTTTGTTGTTGTTTGTTTCTGATCAAGCAGTCTTTCTCTTCCGATATTTTTGTATGAAATTCCTACGAAAACAGTACGCATTAGAAAACAAAAATCGTTTGTTGTCTTTCAGTACGAGAAAAACTTTGGAGTTTGTCCGTTTGAGAATTTTCGTATGAAAAATCGGAATCGCCTGTCGAAAGTTGTGTACACACTATATGAAAATCATGAAAATTCTTTCGACGAAAATGAATACAGTGAAGAAGAAGGTGTCCTTCAATTCTCAACAGGTGCAACACCCAGTGCTCCCCATTGGACAGACAGGGCAAATGTTTCCTCTTACCAGATAATTGGATCCATCAGTAAGTAATCACCCCTCACTTCAGGTAAAAGATGCCTCTTCTATACAGCCGCTTACTGGATGCCAATGATAGAAGTCACCGTATACATTTATCCTTAGGGAACGAAGAACAAAAGTATACTACCTGCAATAACAGACAGTAAGACTAACAGAAAGGAAGGAAGCCAAGAAATTCAATTTGTCTCCTTTTAAGAGTTGCACTTTTCTTACGAGCTCCAAATGCCAATTCTTAGCTATGAGGTTGCATTAGATCTTACCTTTATTTTCTCCTAGCGACCCTGCTTTACAGCGGGGGGGGCACTTTAGCACGCCTGCTTTTCGGCGGGACGCTTTAGCGAGCCTGCTTTTCTGCGGGACGCTTTAGCGAGCCTGCGTTTCGGCGGGACGCTTTAGCGAGCCTGCGTTTCGGCGGGACGCTTTAGCGAGCCTGCGTTTCGGCGGGACGCTTTAGCGAGCCTGCGTTTCGGCGGGACGCTTTAGCGAGCCTGCGTTTCGGCGGGACGCTTTAGCGAGCCTGCGTTTCGGCGGGACGCTTTAGCGAGCCTGCGTTTCGGCGGGACGCTTTAGCGAGCCTGCATTTCGGCGGGACGCTTTAGCGAGCCTGCGTTTCGACGGGACGCTTTAGCGAGCCTGCGTTTCGGCGGGACGCTTTAGCGAGCCTGCTTTTAAGCGGGACGCTTTAGCGAGCCTGCTTTTAAGCGGGACGCTTTAGCGAGCCTGCTTTTAAGCGGGACGCTTTAACGAGCCTGCGTTTCGGCGGGACACTTTAGCGAGCCTGCGTTTCGGCGGGACACTTTAGCGAGCCTGCGTTTCGGCGGGACACTTTAGCGAGCCTGCGTTTCGGCGGGACACTTTAGCGAGCCTGCGTTTCGGCGGGACACTTTAGCGAGCCTGCGTTTCGGCGGGACACTTTAGCGAGCCTGCGTTTCGGCGGGACACTTTAGCGAGCCTGCTTTTTAGGGGGCGGGACACTTTAACGAGCCTGCTTTTAAGCGGGACACTTTAGCGAGCCTGCTTTTAAGCGGGACACTTTAGCGAGCCTGCTTTTAAGCGGGACACTTTAGGGAGCCTGCTTTTAAGCGGGACACTTTAGCGAGCCTGCTTTTAAGCGGGACACTTTAGCGAGCCTGCTTTTAGGCGGGACACTTTAGCTAGCCTGCTTTTTAGGGGAAGGGACACTTTAGCGAGCCTGCGTTTCGGTGGGACGCTTTAGCGAGCCTGCGTTTCGGCGGGACGCTTTAGCGAGCCTGCATTTCGGCGGGACGCTTTAGCGAGCCTGCATTTCGGCGGGACGCTTTAGCGAGCCTGCATTTCGGCGGGACGCTTTAGCGAGCCTGCATTTCGGCGGGACGCTTTAGCGAGCCTGCATTTCGGCGGGACGCTTTAGCGAGCCTGCTTTTTAGGGGGCGGGACGCTTTAGCGAGCCTGCTTTTAAGCGGGACACTTTAGCGAGCCTGCTTTTTAGGGGAAGGGACACTTTAGCGAGCCTGCGTTTCGGTGGGACGCTTTAGCGAGCCTGCATTTCGGCGGGACGCTTTAGCGAGCCTGCATTTCGGCGGGACGCTTTAGCGAGCCTGCATTTCGGCGGGACGCTTTAGCGAGCCTGCATTTCGGCGGGACGCTTTAGCGAGCCTGCATTTCGGCGGGACGCTTTAGCGAGCCTGCTTTTTAGGGGGCGGGACGCTTTAGCGAGCCTGCTTTTAAGCGGGACACTTTAGCGAGCCTGCTTTTAAGTGGCACGCTTTAGCGAGCCTGCTTTTTGGCGGGACGCTTTAGCGAGCCTGCTTTTTGGCGGGACGCTTTAGCGAGCCTGCTTTTAAGCGGGACGCTTTAGCGAGCCTGCTTTTAAGCGGGACGCTTTAGCGAGCCTGCTTTTAAGCGGGACGCTTTAGCGAGCCTGCTTTTAAGCGGGACGCTTTAGCGAGCCGGCTTTTAAGCGGGACGCTTTAGCGAGCCTGCTTTTAAGCGGGACGCTTTAGCGAGCCTGCTTTTAAGAAGGACGCTTTAGCGAGCCTGCTTTTAAGAAGGACACTTTAGCGAGCCTGCGTTTCGGCGGGACACTTTAGCGAGCCTGCGTTTCGGCGGGACACTTTAGCGAGCCTGCGTTTCGGCGGGACACTTTAGCGAGCCTGCGTTTCGGCGGGACACTTTAGCGAGCCTGCGTTTCGGCGGGACACTTTAGCGAGCCTGCGTTTCGGCGGGACACTTTAGCGAGCCTGCGTTTCGGCGGGACAATTTAGCGAGCCTGCGTTTCGGCGGGACACTTTAGCGAGCCTGCTTTTTAGGGGGCGGGACACTTTAACGAGCCTGCTTTTAAGCTGGGCGCTTTAGCGAGCCTGCTTTTAAGCGGGACGCTTTAGCGAGCCTGCTTTTAAGCGGGACGCTTTAGCGAGCCTGCTTTTAAGCGGGACGCTTTAGCGAGCCTGCTTTTAAGCGGGACGCTTTAGCGAGCCTGCTTTTAAGCGGGACGCTTTAGCGAGCCTGCTTTTAAGAAGGACACTTTAGCGAGCCTGCGTTTCGGCGGGACACTTTAGCGAGCCTGCGTTTCGGCGGGACACTTTAGCGAGCCTGCGTTTCGGCGGGACACTTTAGCGAGCCTGCGTTTCGGCGGGACACTTTAGCGAGCCTGCGTTTCGGCGGGACACTTTAGCGAGCCTGCGTTTCGGCGGGACACTTTAGCGAGCCTGCGTTTCGGCGGGACACTTTAGCGAGCCTGCTTTTAAGCGGGACACTTTAGCGAGCCTGCTTTTAAGCGGGACACTTTAGCGAGCCTGCTTTTAAGCGGGACACTTTAGCGAGCCTGCTTTTAAGCGGGACACTTTAGCGAGCCTGCTTTTAAGCGGGACACTTTAGCGAGCCTGCTTTTAAGCGGGACACTTTAGCGAGCCTGCTTTTAAGCGGGACACTTTAGCGAGCCTGCTTTTAAGCGGGACACTTTAGCGAGCCTGCTTTTAGGCGGGACACTTTAGCGAGCCTGCTTTTAGGCGGGACACTTTAGCTAGCCTGCTTTTTAGGGGAAGAGACACTTTAGCGAGCCTGCGTTTCGGCGGGACGCTTTAGCGAGCCTGCGTTTCGGCGGGACGCTTTAGCGAGCCTGCGTTTCGGCGGGACGCTTTAGCGAGCCTGCGTTTCGGCGGGACGCTTTAGCGAGCCTGCATTTCGGCGGGACGCTTTAGCGAGCCTGCTTTTTAGGGGGCGGGACGCTTTAGCGAGCCTGCTTTTAAGCGGGACACTTTAGCGAGCCTGCTTTTAAGCGGCACGCTTTAGCGAGCCTGCTTTTTGGCGGGACGCTTTAGCGAGCCTGCTTTTAAGCGGGACGCTTTAGCGAGCCTGCTTTTAAGCGGGATGCTTTAGCGAGCCTGCTTTTAAGCGGGACGCTTTAGCGAGCCTGCTTTTAAGCAGGACGCTTTAGCGAGCCTGCTTTTAAGCGGGACGCTTTAGCGAGCCTGCTTTTAAGCGGGACGCTTTAGCGAGCCTGCTTTTAAGAAGGACGCTTTAGCGAGCCTGCTTTTAAGAAGGACACTTTAGCGAGCCTGCGTTTCGGCGGGACACTTTAGCGAGCCTGCTTTTTAGCGGGACACTTTAGCGAGCCTGCTTTTAGGCGGGACACTTTAGCGAGCCTGCTTTTAAGCGGGACACTTTAGCGAGCCTGCTTTTAAGCGGGACACTTTAGCGAGCCTGCTTTTAGGCGGGACACTTTAGCGAGCCTGCTTTTAGGCGGGACACTTTAGCGAGCCTGCTTTTAGGCGGGACACTTTAGCGAGCCTGCTTTTTAGGGGAAGAGACACTTTAGCGAGCCTGCTTTTAAGAAGGACACTTTAGCGAGCCTGCGTTTCGGCGGGACACTTTAGCGAGCCTGCGTTTCGGCGGGACACTTTAGCGAGCCTGCGTTTCGGCGGGACACTTTAGCGAGCCTGCGTTTCGGCGGGACACTTTAGCGAGCCTGCGTTTCGGCGGGACACTTTAGCGAGCCTGCGTTTCGGCGGGACACTTTAGCGAGCCTGCTTTTTAGGGGGCGGGACACTTTAACGAGCCTGCTTTTAAGCGGGGCGCTTTAGCGAGCCTGCTTTTAAGCGGGACGCTTTAGCGAGCCTGCTTTTAAGCGGGACGCTTTAGCGAGCCTGCTTTTAAGCGGGACGCTTTAGCGAGCCTGCTTTTAAGCGGGACGCTTTAGCGAGCCTGCTTTTAAGCGGGACGCTTTAGCGAGCCTGCTTTTAAGAAGGACACTTTAGCGAGCCTGCGTTTCGGCGGGACACTTTAGCGAGCCTGCGTTTCGGCGGGACACTTTAGCGAGCCTGCTTTTAAGCGGGACACTTTAGCGAGCCTGCTTTTAAGCGGGACACTTTAGCGAGCCTGCTTTTAAGCGGGACACTTTAGCGAGCCTGCTTTTAAGCGGGACACTTTAGCGAGCCTGCTTTTAAGCGGGACACTTTAGCGAGCCTGCTTTTAAGCGGGACACTTTAGCGAGCCTGCTTTTAAGCGGGACACTTTAGCGAGCCTGCTTTTAAGCGGGACACTTTAGCGAGCCTGCTTTTAAGCGGGACACTTTAGCGAGCCTGCTTTTAAGCGGGACACTTTAGCGAGCCTGCTTTTAAGCGGGACACTTTAGCGAGCCTGCTTTTAAGCGGGACACTTTAGCGAGCCTGCTTTTAAGCGGGACACTTTAGCGAGCCTGCTTTTAAGCGGGACACTTTAGCGAGCCTGCTTTTAAGCGGGACACTTTAGCGAGCCTGCTTTTAAGCGGGACACTTTAGCGAGCCTGCTTTTAAGCGGGACACTTTAGCGAGCCTGCTTTTAAGCGGGACACTTTAGCGAGCCTGCTTTTAAGCGGGACACTTTAGCGAGCCTGCTTTTAAGCGGGACACTTTAGCGAGCCTGCTTTTAAGCGGGACACTTTAGCGAGCCTGCTTTTAAGCGGGACACTTTAGCGAGCCTGCTTTTAAGAAGGACACTTTAGCGAGCCTGCTTTTAAGCGGGACACTTTAGCGAGCCTGCATTTCGGCGGGACACTTTAGCGAGCCTGCATTTCGGCGGGACACTTTAGCGAGCCTGCATTTCGGCGGGACACTTTAGCGAGCCTGCATTTCGGCGGGACACTTTAGCGAGCCTGCTTTTAAGAAGGACACTTTAGCGAGCCTGCTTTTAGGCGGGACACTTTAGCGAGCCTGCGTTTCGGCGGGACACTTTAGCGAGCCTGCGTTTCGGCGGGACACTTTAGCGAGCCTGCGTTTCGGCGGGACACTTTAGCGAGCCTGCTTTTAAGCGGGACACTTTAGCGAGCCTGCTTTTAAGCGGGACACTTTAGCGAGCCTGCTTTTAAGCGGGACACTTTAGCGAGCCTGCTTTTAAGCGGGACACTTTAGCGAGCCTGCTTTTAAGCGGGACACTTTAGCGAGCCTGCTTTTAAGCGGGACACTTTAGCGAGCCTGCTTTTAAGCGGGACACTTTAGCGAGCCTGCTTTTAAGCGGGACACTTTAGCGAGCCTGCTTTTAAGCGGGACACTTTAGCGAGCCTGCTTTTAAGCGGGACACTTTAGCGAGCCTGCTTTTAAGCGGGACACTTTAGCGAGCCTGCTTTTAAGCGGGACACTTTAGCGAGCCTGCTTTTAAGAAGGACACTTTAGCGAGCCTGCTTTTAAGAAGGACACTTTAGCGAGCCTGCGTTTCGGCGGGACACTTTAGCGAGCCTGCATTTCGGCGGGACACTTTAGCGAGCCTGCATTTCGGCGGGACACTTTAGCGAGCCTGCTTTTAAGCGGGACACTTTAGCGAGCCTGCTTTTAAGCGGGACACTTTAGCGAGCCTGCTTTTAAGCGGGACACTTTAGCGAGCCTGCTTTTAAGCGGGACACTTTAGCGAGCCTGCTTTTAAGCGGGACACTTTAGCGAGCCTGCTTTTAAGCGGGACACTTTAGCGAGCCTGCTTTTAAGCGGGACACTTTAGCGAGCCTGCTTTTAAGCGGGACACTTTAGCGAGCCTGCTTTTAAGCGGGACACTTTAGCGAGCCTGCGTTTCGGCGGGACACTTTAGCGAGCCTGCTTTTAAGCGGGACACTTTAGCGAGCCTGCTTTTAAGCGGGACACTTTAGCGACCCTGCTTTTAAGCGGGACACTTTAGCGACCCTGCTTTTAAGCGGAACACTTTAGCGACCCTGCTTTTAAGCGGGACACTTTAGCGACCCTGCTTTTAAGCGGGACACTTTAGCGAGCCTGCTTTTAAGCGGGACACTTTAGCGAGCCTGCGTTTTGGCGGGACACTTTAGCGAGCCTGCGTTTTGGCGGGACACTTTAGCGAGCCTGCGTTTTGGCGGGACACTTTAGCTAGCCTGCTTTTTAGGGGACGGGACACTTTAGCGAGCCTGCGTTTCGGTGGGACACTTTTGCGAGCCTGCATTTCGGCGGGACACTTTAGCGAGCCTGCATTTCGGCGGGACACTTAAGCGAGCCTGCTTTTAAGCGGGACACTTTAGCGAGCCTGCTTTTAAGCCGGACACTTTAGCGACCCTGCTTTTAAGCGGGACACTTTAGCGACCCTGCTTTTAAGCGGGACACTTTAGCGAGCCTGCTTTTAAGCGGGACACTTTAGCGAGCCTGCTTTTAAGCGGGACACTTTAGCGAGCCTGCTTTTAAGCGGGACACTTTAGCGAGCCTGCTTTTAAGCGGGACACTTTAGCGAGCCTGCTTTTAAGCGGGACACTTTAGCGAGCCTGCTTTTAAGCGGGACACTTTAGCGAGCCTGCTTTTAAGCGGGACACTTTAGCGAGCCTGCTTTTAAGCGGGACACTTTAGCGAGCCTGCTTTTAAGCGGGACACTTTAGCGAGCCTGCTTTTAAGCGGGACACTTTAGCGACCCTGCTTTTAAGCGGGACACTTTAGCGACCCTGCTTTTAAGCGGGACACTTTAGCGACCCTGCTTTTAAGCGGGACACTTTAGCGACCCTGCTTTTAAGCGGGACACTTTAGCGAGCCTGCTTTTAAGCGGGACACTTTAGCGAGCCTGCGTTTTGGCGGGACACTTTAGCGAGCCTGCGTTTTGGCGGGACACTTTAGCGAGCCTGCGTTTTGGCGGGACACTTTAGCTAGCCTGCTTTTTAGGGGACGGGACACTTTAGCGAGCCTGCGTTTCGGTGGGACACTTTTGCGAGCCTGCATTTCGGCGGGACACTTTAGCGAGCCTGCGTTTCGGCGGGACACTTTAGCGAGCCTGCGTTTCGGCGGGACACTTTAGCGAGCCTGCGTTTCGGCGGGACACTTTAGCGAGCCTGCATTTCGGCGGGACACTTTAGCGAGCCTGCTTTTAAGCGGGACACTTTAGCGAGCCTGCTTTTAAGCGGGACACTTTAGCGAGCCTGCTTTTAAGCGGGACACTTTAGCGAGCCTGCTTTTAAGCGGGACACTTTAGCGAGCCTGCTTTTAAGCGGGACACTTTAGCGAGCCTGCTTTTAAGCGGGACACTTTAGCGAGCCTGCTTTTAAGCGGGACACTTTAGCGAGCCTGCTTTTAAGCGGGACACTTTAGCGAGCCTGCTTTAAGCGGGACACTTTAGCGAGCCTGCTTTTAAGAAGGACACTTTAGCGAGCCTGCGTTTCGGCGGGACACTTTAGCGAGCCTGCATTTCGGCGGGACACTTTAGCGAGCCTGCATTTCGGCGGGACACTTTAGCGAGCCTGCATTTCGGCGGGACACTTTAGCGAGCCTGCATTTCGGCGGGACACTTTAGCGAGCCTGCATTTCGGCGGGACACTTTAGCGAGCCTGCTTTTAAGCGGGACACTTTAGCGAGCCTGCTTTTAAGCGGGACACTTTAGCGAGCCTGCTTTTAAGCGGGACACTTTAGCGAGCCTGCTTTTAAGCGGGACACTTTAGCGAGCCTGCTTTTAAGCGGGACACTTTAGCGAGCCTGCGTTTTGGCGGGACACTTTAGCTAGCCTACTTTTTAGGGGACAGGACACTTTAGCGAACCTGCGTTTCGGCGGGACACTTTAGCGAGCCTGCTTTTAAGCGGGACACTTTAGCGAGCCTGCTTTTAAGCGGGACACTTTAGCGAGCCTGCTTTTAAGCGGGACACTTTAGCGAGCCTGCTTTTAAGCGGGACACTTTAGCGAGCCTGCTTTTAAGCGGGACACTTTAGCGAGCCTGCTTTTAAGCGGGACACTTTAGCGAGCCTGCTTTTTAGGGGACGGGACACTTTAGCGAACCTGCTTTTAAGCGGGACACTTTAGCGAGCCTGCTTTTAAGCGGGACACTTTAGCGAGCCTGCTTTTAAGCGGGACACTTTAGCGAGCCTGCTTTTAAGCGGGACACTTTAGCGAGCCTGCTTTTAAGCGGGACACTTTAGCGAGCCTGCTTTTAAGCGGGACACTTTAGCGAGCCTGCTTTTTAGGGGACGGGACACTTTAGCGAACCTGCTTTTAAGTGGGACACTTTAGCGAGCCTGCTTTTAAGCGGGACACTTTAGCGAGCCTGCTTTTAAGCGGGACACTTTAGCGAGCCTGCTTTTAAGCGGGACACTTTAGCGAGCCTGCGTTTCGGCGGGACACTTTAGCGAACCTGCATTTCGGCGGGACATTTTAGCGAAACTGCATTTCGGCAGGACACTTTAGCGAGCCTGCTTTTAAGCGGGACACTTTAGCGAGCCTGCGTTTCGGCGGGACACTTTAGCGAACCTGCGTTTCGGTGGGACACTTTAGCGAACCTGCGTTTCGGCGGGACACTTTAGCGAGCCTGCTTTTAAGCGGGACACTTTAGCGAGCCTGCGTTTCGGCGGGACACATTAGCGAACCTGCGTTTCGGCGGGACACTTTAGCCAACCTGCATTTCGGCGGGACACTTTAGCGAGCCTGCTTTTAAGCGGGACACTTTAGCGAGCCTGCTTTTAAGCGGGACACTTTAGCGAGCCTGCTTTTAAGCGGGACACTTTAGCGAGCCTGCTTTTAAGCGGGACACTTTAGCGAGCCTGCTTTTAAGCGGGACACTTTAGCGAACCTGCTTTTAAGCGGGACACTTTAGCGAACCTGCTTTTAAGCGGGACACTTTAGCGAACCTGCTTTTAAGCGGGACACTTTAGCGAACCTGCTTTTAAGCGGGACACTTTAGCGAGCCTGCGCTTCGGCGGGACACTTTAGCGAGCCTGCGCTTCGGCAGGACACTTTAGCGAGCCTGCTTTTCCCCGGGGTGGACACTTTAGCAATCCTGCTTTTTAGCCGGACACCACTTTAGCGAGCCCGCTTTTCAGCGGGAGACCACTTTAGCGAGACCGCTTTTCAGCGGGGGGGAGGGTTGGACACTTTAGCAATCCTGCTTTTAAGCAGGTTGACACTTTAGCGATCCTGCCTTTCAGCAGGATACCACTTTAGCGATACTGCTTTTCAGCGGGGAGACACTTTAACGAGCCCGCTTTTCAGCTGGGAGACACTTTAGCGATCCTGCTTTTCAGCGGGGGGACACTTCAGCAATCTTCTTTATATCAGTGGGGACACTTTAGCGAGCCTGCTTTTCAGCGGAACACCACTTTAGCGAGCCTGCTTTTCAGCGGGACACTTTAGCGAGCCTGCTTTTCAGCTGGGAGACACTTTAGCGATCCTGCTTTGCAGCAGGGGGGACACTTTAGCGATCCTGCTTTGCAGCAGGGGGGACACTTTAGCGATCCTGCTTTGCAGCAGGGGGGACACTTTAGCGATCCTGCTTTGCAGCAGGGGGGACACTTTAGCGATCCTGCCTTGCAGCAGGGGGGACACTTTAGCGATCCTGCTTTTCAGCGGGGGGGACACTTTAGCGATCCTGCTTTTCAGCGGAACACCACTTTAGCGAGCCTGCTTTTCAGCGGGGGGGGAACCTTTAGCGATCCTGCTTTTCACAGTGGGGGGGACACCTTAGCAATCCTTCTTTGCAGTGGGACACCACTTTAGCGAGCCTGCTTTTCAGCGGGGGGACACTTTAGCGAGCCTGCTTTTCAGAACACTTTTTTAGCGATCCTGCTTTTCAACATTACACTTTAGCGATGTTCTGTTTAAAAGCAGGATCGCTAGGAAAAATTAAAGTTAAGAACTAATGCAGCCATCACATCTAAGAATTGGAGTTTGGAGCTGGAGAGATTGGGGGAAAAAGTGCAACTCCTAAAGGGAGACAAATTGAATTTCTCAGCTTCCTTTCTATTAGTCTCCCTGTCTGGTATTGCAGACAGTATCTGGTTCCCTAAGGATAAATGTATACGGTGACTTCCATCATTGGCATCCAATAAGCAGCTGAATAGCGGCTTGAAGTCAGGGGTGATTTCTCGCTGATGCGCATACAGACCTTGATAGGTCTAATTATCTGGAAAGTGTATACATTTGCCCTGTTGAACAAAACCTGTCTTCACTGTATGGACTTTTTTGTTTTTTATATACTTAATCATATTCATTCATATTTCATTCATATATTCATATTTTTTTGGACTTTATTTCATTTAGGCTACTTTCAAACTGAGGCAGTTTCAGGAGTTTAGCGCTAAAAATAGCGCCTGAAACCTGCCTCTAATGCCTCCCCAGTGTGAAAGCCCGAGTGCTTTCTGTATACAGTGCTCCTACACCACCCCTGCCCATTGGAATGAACGGGCAGCGCTTTTGAAGCGCCTGAAAAATGTGTCGGAAGCGCCACAACACGGGCACCTTTAACCCTTTCCTAACACCTTCTTGGGGGCTTAAAAGTGTTCGCTATTGTCCGAAACAAACCCGCTGCCCCAGTGTGAAAGCTGCCTTAAAATAACACATAAAAATATGAACAGTACCAACTAACACAATGTTGATCTATCGTTTCCACATATCAAAAGTTGCGCTTAGATGAATTTATACAGAGACTTTGTAATGCTACCAAGAATGTGGATAGACTGATAACAGCACATGTCGTGCTAGCGGATTCAACCAAAATAAATTTAAATACTACAACAGAATGAGACATTAAAAGAATAAAAAAACAAAATACAACTCGCACCAGTATTTTGTTCACTATAAATAAACAGACTGTAAATACCTCTATGTAAATATCATAAGTCCGATAGCTTGAATCCCAGCCCATTTAGAATAGTAGTAATTGAGGCCATGACTATTGATAAAAAAAAAAAAATTCATATAGTGGAAGTAAACTATTGAGAGGGGGGTTAGGTGCGTGCGTAGTATTCCATGCTTTGGTTATTGTTAGTCTTGCAGCAATAACAGTATGTGAAATTGGGGTTCTATATTGTACAGGGAAACAATCTACCCTTAAGCCCAATAATGCTAAATGTGGGGATGGGGAGAGAAGTATACCTGTAGTTTGAGATATGAGGGAAAAACACTACATTTCAAAAGCTTCAGAGTACCATAATATATGCATTAAATTTCCAGTAAGGCCACATTCGCACCAACACAAAGGGGAAGCATCAGAATAAAATTTAGATAATCTGTACGGTGTTAGATATCCTTGGTATCTTAAGGGCATTATTCCAATAATTAAAACAATAAGTCACACTAATATTGTTAGCTAAGGCATGCTGCCATTCAGTATCCGAAAAGGTTTTACCAATTTCTTTCTCCCAACTTACCATGTGGACTGATTTACTAAAAGGGTCAGAGTATTGAAGATACTTCTAGAACCATGATAGGCCACCCTTGTTGGGTACTGGCTGCTGTAGGTATTGCCACAATTTTGAGTCAATCATAATATCTGTAAGGGTATGTTTTTGATGGAAAGCATGTATCCGTACGCAAGTGTAAGTATGTTTCCCCACTGTTTGCGGCTTTAGCTCTTGAAGGGACATAAGGCCCATTTGGATCCATGGGGTGACTGTAACTGATTGGAGCAGATGTTCATAAGCTTTTAGTGGGATTCCTAGCTGCTGGGTAGGGCAGCAAGGATTAGGATGATTTGCCAAGAACCCCCAGGCTTCTAGTAAAGCAGAGATAGGATGGTAGTAAAAGGTGTGCGAGTAGGATTTGAGATCATCTTGGTGTATACCAAGGAATGCAAATTACGTTTAGGCGTCATAGCCCTTTCAATGCTCACCCAATTCTTATCCTGAGGTATAAACCAGGCCTTTATCTGATCAAGCAATTCGGCATAATAATATTTGGTAACATTGATAATCCAACCCTAACTTTCTTTTAGGTTTGAGAAAAAGCTTAATTACCCTTCCATATATACCTCTTAGGCATTCCATCAACAGTGCGGAAAAAGATTTTAGGGACAGGGATAGGTACTGTATGGAAATAGTACATCTTGGACAAAATCAACATCTTGTATACTGCTACTCTGCCCAACCATGCGAGTTCAATTTTTTCGATATTAGAAAAATAGCAAGAGAATGTAGCAGTGATTTGCAATTAGCCTCATTAGCCTCAAATATCTGATGTGTTGGCAGCAAGAGTAATACCAAGATTTGCTAAATCATGAACTTCCCATTGATATTGAAAACAAGTCTTAATAGCTGATAAAACATCTTTGGAAGAGCGGAGGATTTTGTTATGTTGAGTTGTTAATAAGATATTTCACTAAACCAATTTAGGGCCGATTCTCCACCATGAGAGAAGTCATGGAGTCTGTGAGGGTTATGATCACATCATCCACAAAACAATTCTATCATGTGGGGATGATCGGCTATGGTGATTTCTCTAATTGAAGGATGAGATCTGATTTGGGCTGCTAGAGGCTCCATTAGTAGGGAAAATATAAGTGGACACTCCCATTCGTAATTGGAAAATTGTCCGAAAGTGCGTTAGATGTGTAGACTTGTGCCATGGAGAAGGTATATAGTGCTGCAATAGCATCCTTGATTAGACCCTTAAAACTAAATTTGGTTAAAGTGACCTGAAGGTATCCTCAGTGGACCCTGTCAAATGCTTTTTCATCATCTAACGCCAGAAAAACTGTAGGGGGCTCCGCACCTCCGATATTCTCAAAAGATTAAACGTCCTCCGCGTGCCATCTGCTGCTTGCCTACCCTTGACAAAACTAACTTGGTCAGCTTGAATTAATGTAGGAGAGACAGTCAACAATGTTAACAATTTCAGATCAGTATTCATTAAAGAAATTGGAAGAACATTTTGAGGCCGGTCAGGAGCTTTCCCCGGCTTAGGCAAAGTAAGAATAACCGCCCTAAGCATTTTAAAAGTTTTACTCAAATAAGGAAGAAGTATGCTGGAGAATGTTTGGTAGTACTCAGCCGAAAAGCCATCAGCACCCGGTGACTTCTTTTTCGGCATAGTCTTGACGGCTGCAAGGATTTAATCTTCGGAGGTGGGAAGGTTTAAAGGTGGAAGCTGATTGGGGGTCACGGAGGATAAATTTAGACTAGAAAGGAAATCTGCTATTTTGGCATTAGTAGGTTGAGTAGCTTCTGGGTCATCTTTCAAATTATAAGAATAATAAGACCTAAAGGAGTCAGCGATCGCCTTAAGGTGGAAGACTTTGGAGCCTATGGAAGGGTGTAACAAAGATGACAATTTCGATTTGGTTTGCCTACCCCGTTTCCCCGAAAATAAGACCTAGCGTGATCGTCGGTGATGGCTGCAATATAAGCCCTACCCCCCCCCCAAACAAGCCCTAGTTAAAGTCCTTGTCTTTCGTATTTTCGGGGAAACAGTGTAGGGCTTATTTGGGGGGTAGGGCTTATATTGCAGCCATCACTGACAATCACGCTAGGTCTTATTTTTCGGGGAAACAGGGTAGCATGCAAATGATTAGCTAACAGCTGGCAAGCCTTGTTGCCCTGGGCTTAATATGTGGCCTTAAATCTTTTTTGAGATTTTTCATGTTGCAGTAGCAGGTTCTGTTTGAGGTCTAATCTATATTTTTGCAACTCACTCAAGGTTTGAGGGGATAAATTCTGTTTATAGAGTGCTTCTAAATCTTTAATTTTATCTACGATTACAGACAGGGCTTGCAACCTCCGCCTCTTCTCCTTCGAGGACAACTGAAGCAATAAACCTCTACAAAATGCTTTGTGTGAACACCAAAGGGTAAAGTCTCAGAGGAGGAATTTAGATGGAAAAAGTCTTTCAGTTGCTCCTGGAGTTGCAGCTTGTGTTTGGGCGATGCATACAGGGAAGTGTCATTACACCAGAGAAATACCAGAGGAGCCGTGTGCTTCTCCTGCAGAGTCACTGAAATTGGCGCTTGGTCCATCCAAGTCATAGAAAGAATCTCCACATGAAAAACTCTATGGAGTGTGGAATGATCGGTAAAAAAAAAGGTTGATTCTGTAATACTACTTATGAGGGGTGGAAAATTATGTAAAATCCGAGGCATGTAGGCACCTCCAAGGGTCAAACTGACTTGACTCACGGAGAAAAGAGGCCAGAGTACATCTGTGAGAGAGAACTTTCGGTTAGAGAAGTCCAAGCATCAATAATACAGTTATAATCTCTACACAACACAAGAAGGCTGAAAAGAATTTTCATTAAGGCTTTTTATGAATTTTAGTGTAGGTTACAATATTTATATCACATACTAAGATTAGGAATCTGCCCAGGGGGTTAGCTACTTGGGAATGTAATTGAAATGCAACTAGTACCCCATTCTTCTTGACTGAAGCATTAGCAAAACAGATGCAGAAATGATTTAGGAGAGCATTTCAGAGTTTTGGGGCTTTAAAATTAGTCTCCTGAACGCAAATCACATCTCCTTACATTTTCCCGACATTTCATGACCAACTTCTTTAAATGGGCTATTAAGACCGTGGGCATTCATGGAGATAATTTTCAGCCCCATGTTGTGACAAAGAAGAAGTAAAGAGCAATGGAGCCATCTAGTGGCAATAGAGTGAAAAGGGACATGTATGTCGATAATCTTAGGACTCACAATTTGGATGAACGTAATGGATCCGGTGGAAAATAACTATTATAGCGGTCGTTGGTAATGGTGAGCGTTGATTGTACTGAACACTGGTGTTCGAAAGTAGTAAACTGTAAAGAAAAAAAAAAAAAAAAAAAAACTGTCAAACATATCTAGCGGGCACCTACTTTTGAGTATATGACCTTTTTGCTAGTTTAGAGTTTCAGGTAAATTTAGGCAGGCTTGTACCATTATAGCAGGCCTGTTTGTTTATTTGGGATTTGAGTGACAGGTAGTTTGTATGCAAGTTCTGGCCAATCATTAATTTGTTCGGCATGAGGCAGGACTCATAAAAAGCCAGGTCACATGGTGAGTCAGGAGTTCGAGTTTGGAGAGAAGCCCAGCCTGGTTCCCGGAGGGGAGAGGTTCCCCCTCCGGGGAGCCAACGGTGCTCCCCCTTGCGAGGAGGGTGGGGAACCGGCATCCGTAGAGGAGTAGATGACACCGTACAGCATGTAGTCGCTGGTGTCGTTGGCTACCCCTGCAGGGAAGGGAGCGTGCCAGAAAAGTGAAAAGGGAACAAAGAATCTTTGCAGAAGAAGTAGCAACTAAGCGGAAGGAAACTAGGCGATCGATCGTTTATGAGTGGCACATGGACTATTGATCACGTGAGTGAAAGCCCAAGGGGAGGGTACTGCCAGAGGCTGAGGGATGTTGGTACGCAAGTCAGTGAGACAGGTGGTGATGGCCTGTGACTTTGGGTTCAACAATGCCCCGGGATTCCAATCAGTCAAGCGGGAGGAGTTATTCAGAGTGACTTTTCTTTAGCTCAACTTGGAAGTACCATGCAGATGGGAAGTAGTGGTAAAAAGGTAGCGGTAAAGCTGCAAGTACACGTATAGAGATACAGACTGTTCTTGAAAAGTTCTGCAGATGAAGAAGTTATTCAGAGTGACTCTTTATCAATTATTCTCTATCAATTCTACTTCCATCTTCCCCAATGAAGAAATCACATGGAGTGATTTATTATTATCTGCAGTGATGCTAGGTCTTTGCATGAGAAGCAAAGAAAAGATTACAAAGCAACAAAAGAGCATCTCAAAAGAAACCCTTCTTCTATCCCAGTTTATCTTACTTAATAAAGCAAGAGAAAAATACAATATGGACTGTTTTGGATTTTATGGGCTGCGATGGGTCAGGTAGTAAACGTGAATTAAGCATATAATAATTAATCAGCCGCTCCTTCGGGGGTAAGCGCTACACATACATGAACAAACAATAAAAAATAGCATTGTATGGCAAATGCCACTTCATATTAATTGGAGGTAAGACCCAAAGAGTGAGGTATGCGGCTCCACCCTTAAGTGAGGATTTTTGTAGAACTAGTGGAGAAAAGTTCACATAATAATGCCTGAGGTAAACTTAGTGAGGAAACCCTGAGACAGCTAACCAGGTGTTTACTGCAGGGCAGAGGGTCATCTTGCTGGGGGGGGGGGGGATCAGTCCCCTTTTTTTGCCAGTTGTAGCCCTTCCTCTTCAGAGCACATAGTGATGTGCGCTTGTCTTTGGTCGTCAGAAGTTTAGCAGGGATGCCTCGCCTATAGATGATGTCATGAATGCGCAGGATTTTTTGTCAGCGACACCAATTTTCTCCATGCTAGCAGAGTGTACTGGGATAGGTCTGCATAGAGAGATATGTCGCTGTAAGGGCCTGGCAAAGGAGGAGTTTTTCCTTGCAAATTGCATTAACTAATGGATTTTGTGGGCATCCACTAATTCATTGTGGGCGCTGGCAAATTCCCCCATTTTAAATTCAACATGGTTCACTCTATCCCCTAAAGTGAAGATTCCTCCTTTCATTTGGGACATAAAAGTGATCATATCTCTGGTAGGGAGCTCTTGAGGGACACCAACATGAGCTCAGCGAAACTGGCCCCCCTGCAATCAGCACAAATAAAAACTCAAGTGTGTTTCTTTAGTGCTACGTTTGTGCTGTTTTGTGCCGTAAAAATTTACGTTTGTGCTGCTTTTATTTTTAAGATATTAACAATTGTTTTTTCCAGACATCACCTAGCCCCCTACAACAGCCAAATGGCACAAAACTGGCCTTATTGGTTAGTGCTACGTTTGTGCTGCTAAAATTTCTGTTCCGTCTTTTATTGTTTTTGCATTATTAATGATTTATTAAAGGTCACCAAAGGTCACTCAGCCCCCCTGCAATGCTTAAATGACACAAAACTGGTCTTGTTTGTTAGTGCTACGTTTGTGCTCTTTTGTACTGCTAAAAAGTTTGTGCTGTTATGGTTTTTAAGTTATAACTTTTCTTTTAAACCCCCACCCACTTTGCCCCCCCACCCCCCTACAATCAGCACAAATGAAAACTCAAGTGCGTTTCTTTAGTGCTACGTTTGTGCTGTTTGAATTTTCGTTCTCTCTTTTATCGTTTTTGCGTTAATTTATTAAAGGTCACCAAAGGTCATTGAGCCCCCCTACAACACCCAAAAGACATGAAATTGGGTTGGTTGGTTAGTGCCTCATTTGTGCTGGTGTGTGCTGCTAAAATTTTTATTTGTGCTGTTATGGTTTTTTAGTCATAACAGCTTGTTTATAACACCCCACCCACATTGCACCCCATGTTATTAAATCTTAAAAATAAACATATTATTTGTTAGTGCTTAGTTTGTGCTGTTTTGGGTCATAAAAATACAAATTTGTGCTGCTTTTATTTTTAAGATAATAGCAATTTGTTTTTTCCAGACGATGACATCACCCCGCCCTCCTGTCACGTACCTGGTTAGTGAGCTCCTGGTTGGACAGCAGCCATGGGAGCACAGCGAGGTATGAGTGCCTGTGATCAGTCCAGTAGACTGCGTGGTGGCAGCAGTCAGCAGGTGGATGTGGCAGCAGAACCTGCTGGTGGCAGATGAGCTGGCACTAGCTGTGTGAAGTTGGCACCCCATGTTTGTAAAACTTGAATAAAAATATACTATTCATTTGTGCGGCGTTTGTGCTGATTTGTGCCGCAAAAATTAGCATTTGTGCTGGTTCGGTTTCTGAGATATTAGATATTCAATTTAATGTAAGCCCCACCCACTTTGCACCCCATGTTGCTGAATTTTAAAAACAAACATGCCATTCGTTTGTGCCGTGTTTGTGCTGGGTTGTGCCGCTTTGGTTTCGGAGATATTGTGCATTATATGTTGCCAAACCACACTGACTTTACACCTCGTTATTAAAGCTTACATACAGGACTTACAGAACCTATACTCAGCTTGGGTTTCCTTAATGTAATGCTCCTCCCACTGTAACGGGCACTGCACTTCATACTGTACTCTGGAAAAGGCATGACCATTGTAGAACAGATGTTCCATCCTTAGACAATAACTGCCAGACCAACCCCATACTCCATCCCACCCATACCATTAAATCCCATTAATGGAGATCACACCATAAATGGAGTAAAAAATTGGCTGTAGGAAACTCTTAATAAATAAACCTAAATTTACATAAACCGTAAAAAAAACATTTATTAAACCAAAAACCGATCAGTCACTAATTGCGTTGGTCTTTACAGGAACCCCAAACTATCGTATATTCAAGAATGCACTACAGTACCTTTTACTATACTAGGCCTCCAGCCGACATACTGGCTCGGAGATAAACACACTAACCGCAGTGCACCCATTAACTAATTCCAGCTAAACCACGTTACCTGGAATACACCAGAGGGACCTATACCACAGATGGGTCCCGAATCCTTCCTTATCCGAGGTTTCTTCTCCACAGCGCACAAGGGGAAGACCTTACCTTTGAGTGCCCCTCCACACCCTCAAAGCTCTCTGAACACCATCCTGCAACCCCAGGGCCCACAAATCAACTCCCACCACATTGAGGTGTACCCAGTCACCCCAAAGGCATCCCCAAGTATCCGTTTCCAGTTCCAAATGCCAGATAATCAGGCCCCCATTCCTAACTACAAATCTGCCTACCTCCCTGTGGACCTTCCTGCGGGCCTTATTGAGCCGCTCCACTGACCTAGCCAAATGCCAAGTCGTCTGAGCAATGATGTCGTACCACACGACGAGCATACCTGGGAAAGCCATGCGGCGCCACAGGAAATCAAACTTGACATCACAAATGATGTCCAACATGGACCTCAGTCCTAAATTATTGCCGCCGACGTGTAGCACCAAAACGTTCGGCGGTCTATCCAGTCTTGCAAACTGATGCACCATTCTGCTGCACAGCATGTCCGGTACCCCCAACCAGCGGACACAAGCTTCCTGCCTAGAAATGCCTAGTTGCCTACCATTGGGCCCAACGTCTGCTCACCTGGCCCCCAAAACACATAGGCGTGGCTCTGTATCCAGACAGGGTCCATCACACCACCCGAAAGAGAAGAAACACCACAAATAACACCAAACAAGCATGTAAACACAGGCTTACCAATACAGATCACAAAATGACCTCCCCCCAATCAGACAACAGATGTGGATGAACATACAGCTGGAACCTCTTCGATTCCCACCTACCAATACGCTTGGCCACTTTGTCATCCAACCCACACCTGGCGGCTTCCGTGGCCGCCCCAATTAGGAATGAGTGCAAGATGAATTCTCTCTCCTCCAAACCCAATACCCTTAAACATTTACGGAAAATGGATATGAATTGAAATCTGGACAAGGGAGACCCATCTGCATGTAACAAAAAGGACCCAGCCAAATCCGGGCGCACTGTGAGAAACTCTGACAGCACCCACCAGACACAAGGGCAAAGCCGGCAGAGCCAAAATCTGAACCCTTCTGCCCCTGCCAGCTTGATCAGTTTTGGACCATTGCAAAAGCAGGGATATCCTGTCCTCCTCACAGGTGACCTCCCAATCCAACATACCCCCATGGACCCTCTTGGAAGGGCTGACTAGTTCGCTAATCCGAAAAGCTACAAAAAAAGCCAGAGAGAAGGCAGTTTTAAATAAAGACCTTGTAGGCTGAGGAACACAGGGAAACCAACTGGGCTAAAACATTTTGCAGAATATTAAACGAAACAGGGCACCTGGAATCCATGCACTTCTGAGACCCAGGGGCGAGATCACCGAATCCACTAAAGGCTGTGAGGGGAAAGGGCCACCCATGCGGCCCAACGCTAGTTCCTTTTGGAATTTCTCAGAAACCACTGCAGGATGTTGCAAGGCCGAATGCAAGTTCTGGGACACTGGTGGAACAGAGGCCAGGGAAGCCTTCGGAGAAACCCACCCCTGTCAACCGAGCTGCCTCCCGATCCGGATATCTATCGAGGAAAGGCCGCATCCGTTTCACCCTCACTAATGTCATCCCTTTTGTTAACAGACTCGCTGGCACAGCCCTTCTCCCGCTTGAAGCAGCGGGACAAGGGATGCAAACCTCTGCAGCCAGAGCACTTGTGCTGGTAACGGCAAGCCCCCCAAACTTACAGAAGTCTTCATTATACTGCCAGCAGACACCCCCTGGAAACCTGGAAAAAACTGATTAGGGGCCCATGCCGAGGTCATAAGTCATATCCACAAACTAATGTCCTTGTGGTCCCACCACAAGGATGGGTGAATAGATCTCTGCTGCTGGAACTGCTTGTCATAACTCAACCATGCGGATTCCCCGTAGAGCCTGCAGCCAATTAGGGAAAGTCCATGGGATAAGCCTGTACAGCCGTTTTTCTTCATCCTCCATTTTGCTCTCCTCTGACTTGACCCTATCCAGATAGAATTTTTCCAGGGGTAGCAGAGAAAATCCCCACGAACTCACCCTTCCAAATTTTTTTGTGGAATTCCAGGTTCAGGTGCGCACCCAGAGGCCCCTCTAAACAAACGTAAATCTCACATTTCGCAGAGTTGGCCAATCTGGCTGAATCCTGTTTGGCAACGGCCTCCCCCGAGGACTCAGCCTTGTCCCTCAACGCCAACTTGTGCCCTGCCGCAGACTGGCCCAGCGCCGCGATTGCCACTGCGGTGGGCACCACCGCAGGGGATCAACCCTGGACACCGAAGCCAGCCTCGTCGCCTCTGACCCACCGGCGGGATCCACGCTAACGACGGCATGGCTTGGGCACTCATTTCTGGTCCAAATGGCTGGACCAGATCCCTCAAACCCAAAAGGAACCTGCAACCCCTCATCTGACCTAGATGTGGCGTGACCACGGCCTGCACTAGAAGGGGCAGAATGCGTGGGCAAATCAGACTGCAGAGCCGCCAACTCCGTGCAGGACAGGGCCCTCCCCCCTAGACACACATTATCATCAACAGCAGAAAACACAGACATGTTAGAAGTAGTAGACTTACCAGGCTGCCTAGGAAGGATCCCACCAGCCACAGGTCCCGACTCCATCGATGCAGGGTGTCCATGAGACTCCTCCCGCTCTGAAGCAGGCAACTTGCCCTCCGTTTCTCTCATCTATCTCCACGTCTCCTCTCTCTGGCAGCACCCCAGGAGTAGTGGCCCTGGATGTCGAGGATCAGTGCGGCTGCTGGCCCCACCTGCTTGCGCCGGCTTCACCCACCAATTTCTGGGTCACCTTACCGGAGCGCCCAGGGCCCTGGGTGCTCGCCGCTGGTCTCACACCATCGCTCCTCCGCACCTCTGACATCACCTGGTGCTGGCTGGTCCTGGGAGAGCTCACGGCCACGGAGGTAAAGGGCCAGGGGGCCGTAGCAGCACAATTCCCCGGTCAAGGCTCTGCCCCCGCTGACTCATTACCGGGGGAGGAGCCCGCCTGTTTGATGCCGGGCGGGCTGGGGAGAGACACAGACACCCCCAGAAGCCCTGCCCCCGATGATTAAGGGGATTCCTTACAGGAGCACCACTCGCGGGCACAGCCGATCGCTTTGCAGGTAGTCCTGAAGGGGCCCGCATGGGACTCCCAATGTGGCACCGAGCTCCGGGGGAGGAGACCAGAGAGAAGCGCTCCAGGGGAGAGAGGAGCGCTCCAGGGGCCGAGACCTCCGAGCTCGTACGGACTCCTGCCCCCCTGCCCCTGACCCAGAGGCTCGATCTCGCAGGACAGATGAGAGCTGCTTCTGCAGCCACTTCGCTCCTTTGGACGCCGCCTCTGCCCTGAGCTGGGAAAGCAGCCTGTCCATGTCTGCCATCTCGTCCAGCACCTGTAGGGGATCCAAGTTGCTACCTGCGCTGTGATATCCTCTGGATGCGGGGTTTCAGCAACTATAACGCACAATATCCCTGAAACCAAAGCGGCACAAATGTTTATTTTTGCAGCACAAACCAGCAGAAAAGAATGGCATGTTTGTTTTTAAAATTCAGCAACATGGAGTGCAAAGTGAGTAGGGTTTTAACAACTATAACGCACAATATCTCAGAAACCAAAGTGGCACAAACGTTTATTTTTGCGGCCCAAACCATCACAAATGCGGCACAAAAGAACGGCATGTTTGTCTTTAAAATTCAGCAACATGGGGTGAAAAGCAGGCGGGCCTTGCATTGAATTGATTGTTTAATATCTCAGAAACCAAACCGGCACAAACGCTCATTTTTGCAGCACAATGCAGCACAAACGAATGATATGTTTGTATTCATGTTTTACAAACATGGGGTGACAACTTCACACAGCTCAAATGTAGCACTAAGCAACGAGACTAGTTTTGTGTCATTTGGGTGTTGTAGGGGGGCTGAGTAACCTTTGGTGACCTTTAATAAATCATTAATAATGCAAAAACGACAAAAGTCAGAAAGGAAATTTAAACAGCACAAACGTAGCACTAAAGAAACACACTTGAGTTTTTATTTTTGCTGATTGTAGTGGGGGGGCAAACTACAAGTTATAACTTAAAACCATAACAGCACAAATAAAAATTTTAGCAGCACAAACCAGCACTAACCAACAAGACCAGTTTTGTGCCATTTGGGTGTTGTAGGGGGGGCTAGGTGATGTCAGTCTGGAAAAAAACAATTGCTAATATCTTAAAAATAAGAGCAGCACAAATGTAAATTTTTACGGCACAAAACAGCACAAAAGTAGCACTAAAGAAACACACTTGAGTTTTTATTAGTGCTGATTGTAGGGGGGCCAGCTTCGCTGAGCTACCAACATGTCCTTAAGTTTCCTTGTGGCGTCATGCGAAAAGGAATCCTGATTGCTCACCATCCTGGAGACTGCTTGATGCACACCGCTGCCTGGTCTCCTATGGGCCGCTGAAAGTGGAGTCCTTGGGAGAGGAGCCACCGTGATCATAGGGAGAGCTGTGCCTGTCACTCAGGGAAAACTGTGTATAATGCAAGTGCACAGAGTGAATAACCTATGCAAGGCCAATAGAAAAGGCCAGTCCAAGTCTTAAATAGTTCAAGGGAATGCCCTTGGTAGTATGGAGAGATGGCCAGGAAGTTGGCTAAGGGAAAGTCTAAAATACTGAAGCACTTAGGGCAGAAGCTCTTCTCAGGAGTGGAGTCAACTCTGTGAGGCATGGTTAATAAAACAGTAATGCGCCTTTAAGTGTAGTATTTAATGGAATATAAAGTTGGCAAAATGAAAATTGAACACACACACACACACACGTGAGACATGGTAATAAACTTGTCTGATACCAACACCATCAGGAACCTTTTTATACAAACACGTTGGTCCAGGTATACAGGGACTGCGGTATGACAGGGAGAAAGGAGTGCACATGCTCAGTACGAGCCTCACACATGCTCTGAAAGGTGTTGTGCCCTGCTTCCCGGTGACATCACACATGATAGGGTTGAAATAATGACTTAGAGTTCCACTGTAATTGTGTACGTATCAATTGTTCTATTAAAATTGTTTGTGCTCCTTTCTTACCTGTGTACGTATCAATTGTTCTATTTAAATTGTTTGTGCTCCTTTCTTACCTGTGTACGTATCAATTGTTCTATTTAAATTGTTTGTGCTCCTTTCTTACCTATGTACGTATCAATTGTTCTATTTAAATTGTTTGTGCTCCTTTCTTACCTATGTACGTATCAATTGTTCTATTTAAATTGTTTGTGCTTTTCTCTTCTGTGTACGTATCAATCTGTATCTAGATGGAATTTGGAATGGGCTATAGATGATCCTAAAGTAGCAAATGATTATTGACAAAGGTAGACTAGTACATCTTTCCTCACAGATACAACAGGATACTGCACCACATTGGTGGGATATATTTAGTGGAATGTCTTCTACAGCAACCAATACCTTTCACTGGTTGTTAAGTCCAATGGTAATTATTATTCTAATATTAATATCACTTACAATTACGAATATATGTGTATACAGGAAAATAAATAGGAAAATTAGGAGAATAGACAGGGCATACCGATAAATGTGTATTGACATCACCCTACTCCTATAAAACTCCTCTTCTTGAATTTTAAGATGTTGGTAATACCTAGGGGGATGGGTTCTACCCCTCTGACAACTCGCGGTCAGGGAAAGGACTCTGGGGAAAAACTGACTAGAACTTATTCATGAGGACCCAGGGGGAAGGAGAGGATGATGTCAAAGGGGGAAATTGATAGGGTTGAAATAATGACTTAGAGTTCCACTGTAATTGTGTACGTATCAATTGTTCCATTTAAATTGTTTGTGCTCCTTTCTTACCTATGTACGTATCAATTGTTCTATTTAAATTGTTTGTGCTCCTTTCTTACCTATGTACGTATCAATTGTTCTATTTAAATTGTTTGTGCTCCTTTCTTACCTATGTACGTATCAATTGTTCTATTTAAATTGTTTGTGCTTTTCTCTTCTGTGTACGTATCAATCTGTATCTAGATGGAATTTGGAACTGCTGAATAATCATTACATGTTCGCTGATGAGAAACTCTTTGTACCTTAACCTCATTTGGTAATGCCGATAAGATTACTGCTTGTATAATTGCCTATAAAAGGCCTTAGAAAGAGTAAAAGGCAGCAGTCCTTTATGCTGAGAACTGTGATACAGACATACCTGACTCCGTGTCATCTTTCTTATAGAAGCAATAATTTGGCAAAGCAATATAAACTTAAGCAACTTGTTTAAAAGTTGAATCTAACACACACCATCTACAGCGCTGTGCACCACGCTGCCTTCCACCATTCTATACCCTGAATGGCAGGGAGCTGGCCGGCCTTTCTCCGTGTCATACCGTGGTCCCTGCATACCTGGACGGACCTGTTTCTTACCAACTCCGTTGGGAGCCTTTTTATATAGCCAAGTATTACCATGTCTCATGTGAGTGTTCAATTGTCATTTTGCCAACTTTATATCTTACTAAATACTACACTTAGAGGTGCTTTTCTTTTTTTTACCCATGTCCCTCAGGGAGGACTGCCACTCACCATGCTGCGAGTTATTCCGCACAGCTGCGGGGCTACGGGACCCTGCCCCATCATAAGGGGTTGAGACGCGCGCTGAAGTGAAAAACTTAGTTTGCGCTTCCCTATCTTACTCCTCAGGTCCACCTTTGTGTAGCGATGCTGTAAATAGCACACAGGGTTTTATTCGGTTGCTGTAGTGGGTGGATGCTGTCTGTCACTCCGGGAGCTCTTCTACACGGCTCCTGGGTACGCCCCCAGTATTTTACTTTTTTTAGCCACAAGTGTTTGGTGTTTGACATCTTTTTCAGGCACTAGCCTTTCATATTTTACATTTGTTTAGCCTTTAAGCCACTAGTGGTTCATATTTTTATTTTTTACAGCCACTAGTGCTTGGTAATTTACTTTTTTTTACCCACAAGTGTTTAGTATTCATTTTTTTCAGCCACTAATGTTTGGCAAGTTAGGGTTTGCTAACTGAAATGTTTCTATGACTAGCGCTTCATATTTACATTTTTTTTTTCAGCCACTAGTGTTTGCGAATTTTAATTTTTTCAACCACTATTGGTACACATTTACATGTTTTTCTCAGCCACTGGTGTGTGGTAACTTACATTTTTTCAGCCTCTACCATTTCATTTTTTTACATTTTTTAGCCACTAGTGTTTGGTCATTTACATTGTTTTAACTCGCAGTGGTTCATTTTTTTTTTTTTTTTTAGCCACCAGTGTTTCATATTTAAATTGTTTTTCAGCCACTAGTATTTGGTAATTAACATTTATTAAAGCCACTAGTGTTTTGAAATTTATATTTTTCAACCACTATTGTTTCATGGTTTCTTTTTTTAGCTAATGTTTGGGAATTTACACTTTTTTCAGCCACTAGTGTTTGATATTTTACATTTCTTCAGCCACTAGTGTTTGGTAGTTTACATTTTTTTGTCACTAGTGTTTGATGTTTACATTTGTTTTAGCCACTGTTGTTCGGTAATTGACATTTTTCCAACCACTATTGGTTCATATTTTCATTTTTTTTCAGCTACTAGTGTTTGGTAATTTTTTACATTTATTAAAGCCACTAGTTTTTCATATTTTTTTTTTTCAGCCACTAGTGTTTTACAATTTATAGTTTTCAACCACTATTATTTTGTGGTTTACTTTTGGGAATTTTCACTTTTTTCAGCCACTAGTGTTTGGCAGCTTACATTTTTTCTGCCAATAGTGTTTCATATTTTATTTTTTTTTCAACCACTAGGGTTGGTTAATTTACATTTTTTAGTCACTGTTTCACATTTTACTTTTTTTAACCTACTTGTGTTTGGGAGTTTACACTTTTTAAAAACCATTAGTGTTTCATATTTTACAGTTTCAGCCACTAGTGTTTGGTAGTTTACTTTTTTAGCCACTAACGTTTGGTATTTTACATTTTTTATGTGTAATGTGTTTATCACATATGATTGTATTACCATCTCACACAAAAGGTCAGCCTGCAGCTCTGAACAGCGCTCATCCTAATAAATCTAACTCTGCTATCTTCTATTTTCAGTCTTATTTCCATGAAAGCATATAATAGTGAGGGTGGTATTTGTACAGCTGTGGCTCTCCCTGATTACAGTGGAAATATGTATGTCTACAGCCGTCATTAAAGACGTTGTAAAGGTCTGTTTTTTATTTTCTAATTAAGTTCCTTTAAGCTAGTGCATTGTTGGTTCACTTACCTTTTGCTTCGATTTCCCTTCTAAATGTATTTTTTCTTTGTCTGAATTTCTCACTTCCCATTCCTCCTCTGTCAGCTTGTCCCCCATCATCCGAGCCGTTCTGGTTCTGGCGTTAGTCAGCGTGCTCGCCCCCTCCCTTGGGGCTACATCCCTGCGGGAAGACGCTGTGTACGTTCACAGGCACGGGAGGCAGGGGGTCCGCAGGCGTGTCCAAGACGCTGTAGCTCCACCTCCTGTGCCTTGTTATTGTACTGAATGACCATCTAAGCTGCACAGCCCCGCCTTAACTCCACCCCCTTATTTGCTGCATTGAGAGTTAGACTCAGGATCACCGGCTCGGCTGCAGAGTTTGATTAAAAGGACAGCAGCAACTAGAAAAAGTGGTTTTAAACAATATATATCACAATATATAGCCAGATATTGAAACGAGAACTAGGCTCGTTCTTGTTATGTGACACGGCAAAAAAGTGGCACTGCGCATGCGCGATGCCACTAAGCCTCAAGGGAATTGTAGTTCCTTTGAGGCCGTGACGTAGCTTTAGTGAACGCGCTCCAAAACCCGAAAGTTGAGGAGAGAATCAAGAGAGGGAATGAGAAAGTGGAGAAATGGCATCATTATTTAACAGGTAACTAAATATTTTAAGCAGAAATAACTATATTCACTATGTATAAAGCACAGAGAACACATATTGGCTAAAAAATTTTACCTTTACAACCCCTTTAATCAAATATTTCTTAAAAAGGTAAACATTGGGAACAGCATGGGGTTTACTCCCTGTTTTCTCTGCGTGAAATCGGCAAATACTTTCAAAATTGGGCAGCACAGTGGTGTAGTGGTTAGCACTTTCACCTAAGCAGTAAGAAGGGTTGCTGGTTCAAATCCCAACCACGACACTACCTGCCTGGAGTTTGCATGTTCTCCCTGTGCCTGCGTGGGTTTCCTCCGGGTACTCCGGTTTCCTCCCACACTCCAAAGACATGCTGGTAGGTTAATTGGATCCTGTCTAATTGTCCCTAGTATGTATGAATGTGAGTTAGGGACCTTAGATTGTAAGCTCTTTGAGGATAGGGACTGATGTGAATGTACAATATATATGTAAAGCGCTGCGTAAATTGACAGCGCAATATAAGTAACTGAAATAAATACATAAAATAGAAACTGCTTGCCAGGGATGAGCTTCGAGTTCGAGTCGAACTCATGTTGGACTCGAACATCGGCTATTTAGCCAGTTCATCGAACAGCGAACAATTTGGGGTGTTCGCGGCAAATTCGAACGCCGCGGAACACCCTTTGAAAGTCTATGGGAGAAATCAAAAATGCTCATTTTAAAGGCTTATATGCATGGTATTGTCATAAAAAGTGTTTGGGGACCTGGGTCCTGCCCCAGGGGACATGGATCAATGCAAAAAAAAAAGTTTTAAAAACGTCCGTTTTTTTGGGAGTAGTGATTTTAATAATGCTTAAAGTGAAACAATAAAAGTGTAATATTCCTTTAAATTTCGTACCTGGGGGGTGCCTATAGTATGCCTGTAAAGGGGCGCATGTTTCCCGTGTTTAGAACAGTCTGACAGCAAAAATTACATTTTAAAGGAAAAAAAGTCATTTAAAACTACTCTCGGCTAATAATGAATTGCCGGTCCGACAATACACATAAAAGTTCATTGATAAAAACGACATGGGAATTCCCCACAGGGGAATCCCGAACCAAAATTTTAAAAAAATGATGTGGGGGGTCCCCCTAAATTCCATACCAGGCCCTTCAGGTCTGGTATGGATATTAAGGGGAACCCCGGCCAAAATTAAAAAAAAAACAAAAAATGGTCCCCCTCAAAATCTATACCAGACCCTTATCTGAGCACACAACCTGGCAGGCCGCAGGAAAAGAGGGGGGGGCGAGAGAACGCCCCCCCTAAACTGTACCACGCCACATGCCCTCAACATTGGGAGGGTGCTTTGGAGTAGCCCCCTAAAGCGCCTTGTCCCCATGTTAATGGGGACAAGGGCCTCATCCCCACAACCCTTGCCCGGTGGTTGTGGGGGTCTGCGGACGGGGGGCTTATCGGAACCTGGAAGCCCCCTTTAACAAGGGGGACCCCCAGATCCCGGCCCTCCCCCTGTGTGAAATGGTAAGGGGGTACAAAAGTACCCCTACCATTTCACAAAAAAAAGTGTCAAAAATGTTAAAAATGACAAGAGACAGTTTTTGACAATTCCTTTATTTAAATACATCTTCCACCTTCCTTCGGTTTCTTCCTCCATCTTCTTCTTCTGGTTCTCCCTCCGGTGTTCTCCTCCGGCATCTTCCTCTGCGGCGTCTTCTTCCCTTCTTCTCGGCCGCTCCGCATCCACCATGATGGGAGGCTCCTGCTGTGTGACGCTTCTCGTCTTCTGACGGTTCTTAAATAATGAAGGGCGGGGCCACCCAGTGACCCAGCCCCCCTCTGATGCACAGGGACTTGACGGGGACTTCCCTGTGGCATTCCCTGTGATGTCAGAGGGGGCGGGGTCACCGGATGGCCCCACCCTCCGTTATTTAAGAACCGTCAGAAGACGAGAAGCGTCACACAGCGGGAGCCTCCCATCATGGTGGATGCGGAGCGGCCCGAGAAGAAGGGAAGAAGATGCCGCGGAGGAAGATGCCGGATGAGAACACCGGAGGAAGAACCAGAAGAAGAAGAAGATGGAGGAAGAAACCAAAGGAAGATAGAAGATAGAAGAAAGAAGAAGCCTTTAAATACATTTTTGACACTTTTTTTGTGAAATGGTAGGGGTACTTTTGTACCCCCTTACCATTTCACACAGGGGGAGGGCCGGGATCTGGGGGTCCCCTTGTTAAAGGGGGCTTACAGATTCCGATAAGCCCCCCATCCGCAGACCCCCCACAACCACCGGCCAAGTGTTGTGGGGATGAAGCCCTTGTCCCCATCAATATGGGAACAATGTGCTTTGGGGGATTACTCCAAATCAACCTCCCAATGTTGAGGGCATGTGGCCTGGTATGGTTCAGGAGGGGGGGTGCTCTCTCGTCCCCCCTCTTTTCCTGCGGCTTGCCAGGTTGCGTGCTTGGATAAGGGTCTGGTATAGATTTTGAGGGGGACCCCACGCCATTTTTTTTTTTTAATTTTGGTTCAGGGTTCCCCTGTGGGGAATTCCCATGCCGTTTTTATCAATGAACTTTTATGTGTATTGTCGGACCGGCAATTCATTAATAGCCGCGAGTAGTTTTAAATTACTTTTTTTCCTTTGAAATGTCATTTTGCTGTCAGACTGTTCTAAACACGGGAAACATGCGCCCCTTTACAGGCATACTATAGACACCCCCCAGGTACAAAATTTAAAGGAATATTACACTTTTATTATTTCACTTTAAGCATTCTTAAAATCACTGCTCCCGAAAAAAGGGCCTTTTTTAAAACTATTTTTGCATTGATCCATGTCCCCTGGGGCAGGACCCAGGTCCGCAAACACTTTTTATGACAATAACTTGCATATAAGCCTTTAAAATTAGCACTTTTGACTTTTCAATCGTGTCCCATAGACTTTAACGGTGTTCGCATGTTCTGGTGCGAACCGAACAGGGGGGTGTTCGGCTCATCCCTACTGTATGCTAAGAAAAGTGATATCAGTAGAAAATATGTTGCATTACCTTGTCTGGTGTAACAGTAAGCCAGTAAATCAGTAACAAATTCAGGATCTCGTACAGAACATCACTCTATTGTGTAGCAATGAAGCACAAATTGCTTGGATACCAACTGGAGTCAGATCAGCTCTAAAAAGGGACCAAAACACCGAAAACAAGCCTAGATTTTAGCCTGAAAATCAGCAAAAGCCTTTGTGGGCAGTTTCTAGTGTATAATGAATCCAAGCAACCAACATGTATGCAGCCCTCAAAATTTGCACTCTCCTGCTCGCGTTTGGCGAGTGGATTTAAACTGGGGTGAGTGATGGCAAGGCTGCATGGCCAACAGTCCAATCTGTACCTACACTTAGAGCCCCACTGCGATTGGCGGCCGAGGAGGAAAGGTGCATGCCCAGGAAAAGTAGTCTGGTGAGCCACACACAGGCAGAGCAGTACACAGGTGCTCTCCCTACAATACAGTATGACCTCTCTGAGCCTAGCTTCCCGTCCCAGCCGATGTAGCTGGAAGGAAGGAGTCGGAGGACTGCGATAATCACCCAGGTAGGCAGTGCAGCGCTCGACGAGAGTTGCCCTGACAAGCCTTGCAGTTTGTGCAGTTTTCTTCTCCTTATGCTCTATTAAAGTCTCCAGCAGTTCAGCCAGAGCGGTGCATTGTGAGCAGACTGGTCTCAATATGTGTTGTGTGGTGTCAGTGTGCGCTGTGCTGTGGTGTCATTGGCTATGTGGGTGTGTGGATCTCGGCGCTGGATTGTACTCCCACCCTCTGTGCTGCAGCTACTCTCCTCACTGCTAGACTGAATAAAAGGGGGAAGTGGGGACATGCAAGCGTGGAGCCGCACACAGGGAGGTGGAGGCTTGTACATAGGAAGAGGGAGAGCAGAATTTGCAGAAGTAAATAGTTCATGTCCCTCTCATCTGCCCCCCAGTGCCCTGTCCCTTTCGTCTGCCCCCAGTGCCCTGTCCCTCTCGTCTGCCCCCAGTGCCATATTGTTAAAGTTGTTGTTGGTAATATTTAAATTGTGTAACTTAATTCTGCATAAAACATGCATAAAACATTTAACAGTGTCATTCCATGAGAATTTATGAGGGCGTATTTAGGGGCAGAATTAGGGACGGGGCAATGTATGGATTGGGTGGGGCAACTGGTGGCGAGTAACTCTAAAGGCCTGGCTAGTAGCTCAGGGCTTGAAATTTTGAGCCCTGATGTATGGATTGGTTTTCCCTGTTAAATTATCTGTTTTTCTGTTCAACCATTACTAATATCTATCTGTATACATGACTCCAACAGGTTAGCGACAAGTTGGTATAACAAGAATGTTTTAACAATAAAGTTGTATTCTGCATATTAGTACTTTTATACAATAGGTACAAATTTTCAAGTACCGTATATACTCGAGTATAAACCGTCCCGAGTATAATCCACCTAATTTACCACAAAAAACTGGGAAAACTTATTAACTCGAGTATAAGCTGAGGGTGAGAAATGCAGCATCTACTGTAAGTGGAAAAGAGGGTCAACAATGCCCATCTGCAGCTGCATGCCTCACTGTGTCCATCCATTGCATGCCTTCCCTGTGCCGATCTGCCTACCTGATCAGCATGTCATGCAGTCAGATCTGATCAGCCATCCAGTGTACAAAAGCCTCCTACCTGATCAGCGTGTCATGCAGTCAGATCTGATCAGCCATCCAGTGTACAAAAGCCGCGCCTCCTCCTCGTCCTCGATAGGCTGAACACTCAGTTTCCCAGCAGTCAGTGTTCCATGGGATGAGGACGAGAGGACGTCCGTGATAGGCGGAACACTGAACACTGACTCACTGCTGGGAAACTGAGTGTTCCCCTATCACGGACGAGGACAAGGAGGCGTGGCTTTTGTACACTGGATAGCTGATCAGATCTGACTGCATGACACGCTGATCAGGTAGGCAGATCGCAGTGACTCGAGTATAAGCCGAGGGGGGGCACTTTCAGCACAAAAAAAAGTGTGCTGAAAAACCCGGCTTATACTCGAGTATATACGGTCATATCACATCAAGCATAATACAACAAAGATATTTGCTTCACTGTTAATTCCAATCTATAACCAAAAAAAAAAAAAAAAAACACCATTGGGTATTTCCTCCTCCTCTTTTTGGGTTCTTCCTCCATGTGTCTGGCTCTGCTTTTTCTCATTATTCCATTCTGGTTACAGTACTGAATTCCATGTATCTCTGAAATTCAGCTGCTATATGACGTGGTGCTCACTTTACTTATGTAAATCTATGTAATCTTTTTGGTTAAAAACTGGAAGAGGATAGGAGGAGGAAGAACTGAATAGGATATACTCAATGTATTTTTTGGGATATAGACTGGATTTAGTAGTGGAGCAAATATCTTTGCTGTGATGTGATATGACATATTTGCATGTTTGTACCTATTGTATAATTGTTCTTATTTAATATATATATTGATGTTTGCAAATGTCTTTATTTTAAAATTGAACCAAAAAAAGAAAATTTGGATGTAAGTACACATTTCTGTATTTGATCACATGCACAGGATCTAAATCTTTCTGGATGACATTCACTGTATCATAACTGTTGAAGAATTTTGTGAACGGTGCCTGGACCATACTGTGCTAGGATACATGGTTAAAGCTTACTCTCAGGCAGTGGTGTCACTAGGGGGTGGCTACTGGGGCTATAGACCAGAATCTGGGGCCCAAAGCCCGAGTCTCTTACCTAGGGTTGGCTCTGGGCTTCATCTGCTCCGCTGGTGGCCGAGGGAGGAACATAGTTAATATCATCAGGCACAAGTTCTTATCTATATTTAGCAGTTCCGACAATTTAAGCATTGTCCCGATGCCCACTTCTATACCAATCTGCCGGGCAATGTAATTGTCGGGAACCGCAGCACAAGGATTACACCTCTGGGACTATTTTATGATTTTCGGGCTCAGGCGGAGTAATCTTTTTGCTGTGGTTCCCGGCAATTACATTGCCCGGCAGATTGGTATAGAAGTGGACGTCGGGACAATGAATAAATTGTCAGAAATTCCGAATATAGATAAGAACTTGTGCCTGATAACATTAACTAGTCATGTTCCTCTCCCGGCCACCAGCTCAGCAGATTGAGCCCAGTCCGGTCTGGATCACCACAAGCAGCAAGCATTTGAGCTGAGGCGTTAAACGGTACTGTTTCTTCCCCTGGCCCCCAGCTGCTGCAGACAGGGGACCCCGAAGTAAGGAGGGGGGGGGAAATCGACAGAGATAGAGATATTCTATATCTCTATAAGATAGATATTTATATTAATTATACACATGTGTATGCCTGCCCAAGCTCATAACTTTCTTCACTTCGCTGCTATGGGCTCTAGCCCCAGATCTTTTGTAAACGTAGCAATGCTCCTGTTCTCAGGCCTCCCAAAGAGAATATAAAACCAATAATGATTGTTATAGTGTTACTAAATGCATATGTTTAAATTAAAATAACAAAGATGTTATACTTACATTCTCTGCACAATGCTTTTGCACATAGTGGGCCAGAAGCTCCTCTTCTGCAATCCCCCGTCGGCGATCTTGGATCCTCCTCTACCCTGTGAGAAGAGGAAGAGATGTAAGAAAAGGACACAAAAAAAAAAAAAATCGAAAATTTCCCCAAGGGGTTTTTAAAGCAGCAAAACATTAAGTAATAATATAGGAATAGAGTAGATCAGTTATTCAAGATAAAACTCAAATATGCAATAAGTTTATTGTAAAATACAAACTCTGATTCACGTTTAACAAACAGCATAAAACATCACCCATTCATTTCGACCCATTCTGGTCTTCTTCAGGGGATTTTTGATTCTAGGGAAATATATCAAAAATTAAAATTGGACTTAGGATTAGTGTGAGTGGGATAAATGAAGTGGGATTATATTAAATGGGGTATAATACCCAATAGGATAGGATACAAAAAAAAAAAAAAAAATCAAAAATTTCCCCAAGGGGTTTTTAAAGCAGCAAAATATTAAGCAATATAGGAATAGAGTAGATCAGATATTCAAGATAAATTCAAATATGCGATAAGTTTATTGTAAAATACAAACTCTGGTTCACGTTTAACAAACAACAGCATAAAACATCACTCCAAGATGGCCAAGAGGCCCCCAGGTGAATTTTAATTTTGATATACTTCCCTAGAATCAAAATCCCCCCGAAGAAGACCAGAATGGGTCGAAATGCATTGGGGTATTCATGTGGATATCAATTTTGTATACACTGCTGGCAATATGTTCACCTGGGGGCCTCTTGGCCATGAGTGATGTTTTATGCTGTTTGTTAAACACAGAAAATCAATATGCCTGGTACAATGTCCCACAATGTAAAGCAAATAATGTATGAGCTTAATAAGAGGGATAAAAGAACCACTACCTTTTTTAAAAAAAATTTTTTTTTTTAAGGCAGAAAAGGATTTGAAGGTCTGAGGATCAAAAATGTTAATTTTACATTTCAACTTAAAGTGGTTCTATAGCCAAAACATTTTCCACCTACATGCATTTCCCTGTGGTAGGATAAAAAAAACATCTTAAAATATTAACATTTTTGATCCTCAGACCTTCAAATCCTTTACTGCCTTAAAAAAAAATATTTTTTTTAAAAAAAGTAGTTGTTCTTTTATCTTCTTATTAAGCTCATACTTTATTTGCTTTACATTGTGGGACATTGTACCAGGCATATTGATTTTCTGTGTAAGCCACCCATCATACAAATCCTATGTGCTAAGGGGTATTGATCAAAGATGTAGGTTTCATCCATTGAAAAGTATCGCAATGAAACCATGTATTAGGAAATTATACAACAGGTAATACATACATTGCTAGGGCAAGTGTATGTTTTTTTTCTTTTTTTTGTCAGAATGAATTGAACAATTTCCACACATATTTAGAAATGCCATTTAGAAAAAAACTTCATATTTACCCTTTTCATATTCATTGGGTGGGACCATCCTGAGATTTGCATTAAATCCCGGTGTCCCGCCAATCCAAGCTGAATCCCAGAGCCCAGTACTAGAACACTTTCCGGCATTTGGCTCCACTAATTAGCCTGAAGGGATGAAACGCTATCCCTCTGTGTCTCCCCTGCAGCTTTACTTGTCACAGGTAGCTACAGAAGAAACACTATTTGTTTATGATTCACTGTAAATGGCTTTATACTGGGGAGAGAGCAGATACTAAAAAGGTCATCGTGGCAGTGCTATATGCCAATCACAGTCAGTCAATCAAAACCCCGGCCCTTACTCCGTGCCATCCTGTAGTACCCGCCCCCTCCCCAGCATAAACAGCGTTTCCTCTGTAGCCACTTGTGACAAATGCAGCTGCAGGTGAGAGACAGAAAGAGGATTGACTTACTGCTGTCCCTCTCCCTGTACTCTTCACAGTACTCGGGGTACTGCAGCTTCGACTCTTCTCCCCTTCTCCCATTTCCTGGTCCAGTAGGCAGGACTGAGATTAGTTATAATTTAGCTCTGCTGAATGTACCAGGGAATAGGAGAGGGGGATGAAGAGCGGGAACTACCCTGAGTATGGTAAAGAGTCCAGGGAGAAGGAGAACAGAGATAAGGCGTGCAGTGATGAGACAGTCACATACTTCTGTACTCTGTGTTACTACTGACTCCGGAACTCTTCCTTGCCCAGTACTGACCTCTGAACTCTGCAGTGACGGACAGCTCAGAAGTGACTGAGAGGTCAGTAGTAAGTGAGGCAGAGTTCCAGGGTCAGTAGTAAATAATAGAAAGTTCAGAGGTCAGTAGTAATTAACGGAGAACACAGAGGTCAGCAAAAAATGAATGTAGGTTCAGGGGTCAGTAGCAAGTAATAGAGAGTTCAGAAGAGTGACCAACTGACCGAGTGACTAAGTAACCTACTGGGGGGGAGGGAAGACCAAAAGCATAATATAAATATCCTTGCGCACAACCTTCTGCTGCTCAAAATCTATAGGTATACCACACTTTGACATCAAGGCACTGCACTATATCCACTAAATATTTGCTAAATATTTGTTGAAAAAAAAAAAAAAAAAAAAAACACCTCGTGCTGAACACCCCCTCATCACTAGCAGCTCACCTTAATTTATGACCCATGCAATAAGTTGCAGACTCATGTCCCCCTTAAGGCATTAGATATGCCAAAACAATTGGAAACTTCACTCATGTAATCCAGTGAATTAAAATGTGCACTATCACTGGTGCCCCACAGATCAAAAGCATAAGATCTTCAGACTGCCACTGGGGGCAATATGTATGAAGGCTGCAGTTTGTAGAGCAATTGCGGTGTATTGTATACAACTTCTACACTGTCTTCTAAAGTGCTGGGCTTGCTTACTCTATTCCTTAAGCCCCAGCAGTAAGCTGATAACACAGCCCCTCCACAACTTTTTCAGTTCATTAAAAGCAGCTGCTTAATATGAACTGCAAAAGTTGTGGGTGGTCTGATACGAACGATCTTTCATAAATTCATGTTAGTTACAATTGATACTATTTTCATCAGTAAATTATTAGGAAAGGGTCCCTACTTATTCCTCCCACTAGTTCACATACTACTGATGTTTGACTGGTATGCAGTTTGCAGCTGTATATCTCAGCTGTTTTTTCTTTTTTTTATTCTTTGTTTTATCAATACAAAACCATACCCAACCGGTAACATTACCAATTACATTTCAAAGATCACATATTAGTATCATTATCCCCAATTCCCCTTACCCCTCCCCCTATTCCTGCAGAGGACTTCCTAAGGGACCACCCTCTAAATTAACTCTTGCCAGTCTCAAATTGAACTCCCGCCTTTTATACTGTATTTATTATCTCCTCCAGGTAACTCCAAGACCTTTTGAATTTTTGCCAGCCTGCCCATTTCCCAGTCAGTTCCTCCCCCTCATCTGGTACCAGTCCCCCCTCGTCCAAACACTCAATATTATATAATTTCGTTTATGTAAAAAAGCCAGTCTCGTATATTTGGGTTTGACAGTTCCAGCCATTTCATGGCAATCTGTCTTTTAGCTGCATCAAGCATTATAGGGACCAAAGAGGACCGGTATCTTTTTGCCGACATCGTCGTACCATGGAAGAGACATACCCACGGGTCCTCTGCTATTTCTTCCTCAGTGATCTCCTTAATCAAAAGATATGATTTTTTTCCAATAAATCTTAATGATGGGACATTCCCACCACATGTGGGCCATTGTTCCCAAACATGTACACCCCCTCCAACAGGTATCTGGTTTCGAACTATTAATTTTACTTAACTTGTCTGGGGTGGCGTACCATCTTGCAAGACATTTATAATGAATTTCCGTTCTTCTTGTATCTAGTGCTGAATAGTGTACCAACTGCAAAATCTTTTCTAACAGAACTTTACTGCATTGTGACCCTAATTTCCGCTCCCACCTTTTGATGTAAGGAGGCACCTCCAGTTCCGTCTCTGTTCCCAAAATCCTATAAATTTGAGCAATAACACCGCCTGTTTGCTCCCTTCACACAGAGCTGCTCAAGCGGTCTATATTCATCGTCACTTCTCAGTGGTTTCGGTAGCTTGTCTATGAAATGCGAGAGCTGGAGGAACCTCCAACCATCTATCACCCATGGTCCCGATTCATTCCTTAACTCGGCAAACGTGCAAATTCTCCCTTTCCTCAAATTTTTTTTTAATTGAATGCAATCATCTTTTAACCAATTCCCCCCCCCCACCTCCCTCATGCCAGGTTCAAAAAATATATTATTTTTCATGTAAATCAATGGTGAGTTGTATGTCCATTTATTCCTATTGTGTATCAAATCCCAATATTTTAAAGTGTTATATGTCAAATCAGCCGTGTTGCTGCTAAGTGCTCTGAATTTAGGTGGATTCCACAACATGTGCCAGAAGTTAGTGTTGCTTAGATAGTGTTCTATATTTACCCATCTCTTCTGCGATTCCTTTTTAGACCAATCAATAACTCGTGCTAAAACTACAAATATATAATACCTATTGAAATCAGGCAGAGCAAGTCCACCTTTTTTTTCCCCCTGCTTAAAGTTGCATAAGAGATACGTGGTTTTTTTGTCACCCCAGACAAATTTCGCAATTGAGCTCCGTAGGGCTCTAAAATAGTACTTGGGCAGAGGAATAGGTAACATCTGAAATTTATACAATATTTTAGGTGTCAGTATCATTTTAACCGCGTTTACGCGCCCAAACCAGGATAGAGGCCTTGATGATATTCTTCTAGCTTCCTGCCTGATCTCATCCAGCAATGGAATGTAGTTTTTTAAATACAGTTTTTTGAGAGTGTTAGCTAATTTTATCCCTAGATACTTAATTTCCCCTTTCCACGGAAAAGGGAAAACTTCAGCTAGGTGGGCCTCCTCTTGTTTTCCTATGCTAATATTTAAGATCTCTGACTTCTTTACATTTATTTTAAAATTAGAGATGTCCCCATATCCTCTGAGAATCTGAAGCAAGTTTGGGAGCGTAATTCTGGGATTCGTGATGAAGAACAGATCATCGAGTTTATGCTCAATTCCTGTCTTCAATCCACTACAATCTGGGTTGTTGCGGATAGTGGCCAGTAGAGGCTCGAGGGTCAGAACGAACAAAAGAGGGGAGAGGGGGCAGCCCTGTCTAGTACCGTTTACCATATTGAAAGGCTTTGAGAGGGCCCCATTCACCTTGACGGAGGCCGTGGGATTGTTGTAGAGTATTTTGACCCACGAGATAAACCTCGGACCAATCCCCATGGCTTCAAGAGTTTTCGTCATGAACCACCAGTCTACCCTGTCGAACGCTTTTTCGGCGTCCACCGACAGGAATAGAACTGGGGGCCCACCCCGTTTGCTGGTTTCCACCAGGAGCGCTGCTCGCACCCCATTATCCCTACTCTGTCTCCCAGGTACAAAACCTGCCTGGTCTGGGTGAACCAGAGAGGTCATTTTTTGCTTCAATCTATTGGCCAGTACTTTCACACAAAGTTTAACATCTGTGTTCAGCAACGAAATGGGTCTATAGTTTGAACAAAGCCTGGCATCCCTCCCCTCTTTTAATATCAAAGTAGTGGCTAGGGCTTCCCTCTCCATTTCACAGTTGGTGCCCAATTCATTCCAGTAGTGACACAGCCTAGGTACCAGGGTATGTTTTAATTTTTCTAGATAGATAGTGGAGAATCCATCTGGACCAGGGCTCTTACCCTTTGGGGAATCTTTCAAAGGGGCAAACATTTCCTCCTCCTCAATAGATCTATCCAGAATAGATCTCTCCTCCTCAGATAACTCAACTAGCCCCGCCCCCTTCAGGAATTCATCCCCTCTACTCATTCGAGTGGGGTCCTCTGCTCCATGTTGACCGATAGAATACAAAGCCGCATAGAACTTTTTAAATTCCTCTGCCATGCCTCTACTGGTCACTATTGCCTCGACTTTGTTTCGAATTTTTTCAATAAAGTTCCGACCCCTTTTTTTTCTTATTAATCCGGCCAGGTGTTTACACGACCTATTCGCCCAGAGGTATTTGTCCTTCGTTATCTTATTAAGGGCTCTCTTGGCATCCTGCTCCATCAAGTCCCTCAACTCCTCCCTTTTAGCTATTAATTGGCGATAGCAATCCTGATTCTGCCCCTTGGACTTTTTATGTGCCTGTTCCAAAGAAAAAATTTCCTCCATCAACCTTTCCCTTTCTTCCTTTCTCTTTTTTTAAGCCCTGCTCCCAAGGAAATGAGGATCCCTCTAATGTAGGCTTTGTGCATTTCCCATAAAATAGAGGGGGACACCTCTCCAGTATCGTTCGATTTAAAGAAGAAATCCACTTCCTCCTGAACCCTACTACTTTTGGATCCTTAAACATGGATTCGTTCAGCTTCCATGAGAAAGGTTGTTGTTGCCCTTCTGGGATCTTAACCTTCATCTAGACCTGAGAATGATCAAAAAGGGATAAGATTTCTATTCTAGTTTCCTCTACCCACTCCAACATGCTGTGGTCCACAAAAATATAATCCAATCTGGAGTAAGTCCCGTGCACAGGGGAGAAGGTAAAATCTCTCTTTGGCATGCTGCAGTCTCCATGCATCCATCAGCTGACAGCGAAATAACCTCCGCCCGATTGTGCAGATAGAGGCCTTCTTTATCCCCTGGGCACAGGACGTGCTATCCAGATCTGGATCTAAACAAAAGTTGAGGTCCCCCGCCAACAGGACCTCACCCTCTCTAAACTCCATGAGCTTCGTCAGCACCTGTCCCAGAAAAACCGTCGGATCTCTATTGGGGCAGTATACATTTACCAAGGTAAACATCCTATTCCCCATTTTACCTTTCAATAAAATGTAGCGACCATCGGGGTCCGTCATTTTATCTACTAGTGAGAAGTTCAAGGCTTTCGAAAACCCAATAGCAACTCCCTTTGATCTCTTAATGGGCATATACCCGTAGAACCACGTGGGTAACCTTGGAGAGAAAAGCCTAATTCTGGAATCTAGGGTCACATGGGTCTCCTGAAGGAATACTATGTCGGCACCAAGGTGCTGAAGCTCCCTCAGTAATTTATGTCTTTTTATAGGCGAGTTTAATCCTTTTACATTATATGATAAGAATTTGAGCTCTGGCATATCAATCAATCGCACCCTTCTCCCCTACCACCTGCTCCCCTGGAGCCCAACCCACAGGAACACCTCCCCATCCCGACACCTCCCCCCTTCATCAACCGCCCCTCCCCCCCACCCCACCCACCCCTCGGTTGAAAACAGACTTCGAGCCCGCACGTTGGGAAATTACCCAGTCCCATACAGTGCGCCTCCTTCCTTGGGGTGGGACTCCACCGCCGGCATCCGGTGCCCCCCCTAAAGAAAGAGGGGGGTGAGCCGGAGGGCCAGCTCCCTGACCAAGTGAGACAGCCCCCTCAGCAGACCCCCACCATTACGCCAAAGCATCTTGTCAACAAGTAAAACTCTCCCCCTCCTTATCCCCAATCCCTTCATTGTAATAGCTGAGTTTAAAGTCACATCCCATGTACCTCCAAAAGATTTTCAGCTGGGGAAAAAAAATAAAAAAAAAAATCTCTGGGAAGGTCTTGTTTTATATTTGGGGGCTTCCTCACTCTGTGGACCCTGTCGATCCTCGGAGCCTCATCTTCACGCCTGCCCAAAAGCGGGTTAAATATCTTTCTCATCTTTTCCCACAGATCCCCGTTCTGTTGCTCCGGGATAGATCTAATACGTAAATTTTGGCGTCGACTCCGATTTTCCTGTTCTTCTATTCTGAAAGCCAACATGCGATTTTCGATCTGCATTTTCCTGACTTGTTCTTTTAACTCGGAGATTTCTTTGGCGAAATTTCCTGACGCCATTTCAGCGTCCTCCACTCTGCGCAAGAGATGTCCCATGTTGGTACGGACGTTTACAATTTCAGCTTTTATCACACTTTCTAGTTTAGCGAACATGTCAATCATTTCAGATTTACTTGATACCAGCGCCATTATTCTTTGCTCTTCATCACTAATACAGGCGGACGCTCCTTCCGGCTCTTGATCTTCTCTGGTCCTGCCCCCCTGTCCACCCTTTTGTTTCTGCTGGTCTTTCTTCTGATCCTTCACTCCTGTTTGTTTCGCCTCTATTCCCGGGCTCTTTAAACTCGCTTCTTTTAGATATTTTTGTACGGAACTAGTGTTCAAACTCTCCCTTGAGTTCTGGGGTTCTGTTACTCTTGATGAGGCGGCCTCTCATAATGCTCTCCCCCCCCCCCGTTCACTACTTACCCCTAGTAATCAGTATGTGTAGTTTACTTGGGGATTCTAGGACTGGTCTCACCTGCTGTCTACATGCTACTGAAAACTCAGCAGAAAAAAGAGAAAAAAGGGAATGAGACAGGGGCCGACAGCACCGTCCATATAACTCAAAAAGGAAGAGGGAGGTGATTCCAGCAGAGCCCTAAAGGCCACAGGTGTAGCAGTCCTGATCTTTTATATAAATTATATGAATTTTTGTCACTGTCACATAAATTTATAACGAGATTGAACTCCTATCCACACTTTGTTATTTCTATTGACTCTATTGTTGTAGAGATTAAGTTTAGAAACTGCACAACACTTGTTTAGTTCACAGGTAGTATCTCATACCATAACATAAGAATGGTTGGGAGGATCAGGGAGGACCTTTAACTTTATCCAGGGAGAGCAAACAGATATATATGCACAACAGTCCAGATCTCAAATCGCCCCCCTGCAGCTCAAGCTTTAATTGAAGATCAAACTCAAAACTGCACAGTTCTCACTTATAAGTATTTAGTGCTGATTAAAGCAGGGCTAAGCTTGTCGTACCTTTATTTCCTCCTTCTCCTTGCTCTACCAGCGTGTTTGTATCCAGCTGCAAGTACCTTGTTTTCAGCGTCCGCCTGGAGAGTAACCTGGAGGAGAGCAACGCTCGCTGTCTAGAGCAGTGTTTCTCAACTCCAGTCCTCAAGGTGCACCAACAGGTCAGGTTTTCAGGATTTCCACTATTTTGAACAGGTGATTTGATCAGTTTTCACTGCCTTAGTAATTACCACAGCTGTTTCATCTGAGGGAAATCTTGAAAACATGACCTGTTGGTGCGCCTTGAGGACTGGAGTTGAGAAACACTGGTCTAGAGTGCAGAGGGTGCAATCCGGCCCACGTGCCCGCCGACCATGGCTCGGGAGTTTCCTCCGTCCTCTGCTGGCTCCTACTACCAAGCTGATAGTTTTGACAAGCTCTATCCCCTCCAGTTGTTCGCAAACTTTTGCTCCGGGAACCCTTCTCTGCTGTTTCCGCTTCGCCGTTCGGGGGGGGGGGGGTCTGCCAGACCTGCTACTACCTCTGCAGGGGGGTGGAGGTCATGCAGAAAAGCGGCCGCTCGCGAGGTCACGTCCGGGCATCCTGCGGGCTCTCACCCCACTCGGTGTCTCCGGAACGAACGGGAGACTCGTCTCCAGCCCTCACCCCAGCACCAACGTCGGGCCCCTCCCCCGTGCAGACGTCATACGTCACTCCATGTCCGCCCCCCAGCAGCTGTTTTTTCTAATATTGGTGCCATGTTTGCTTTTCACCAATCTGCTGGTACCATTCCAATCAGTAAGCTGTCCTTAATTAGAAACTGGTCTGGTTGTAATATGACTAAGTTCTTTGAGAACTCTGGGGTGTAAGCCACCTGGTCCTGGTGATTTATTCAACTCTATTTTTCTAGTCTTTTTTTTGAACACTTGTTTCTGTCAGTCGCACGGGTGCATTCAATACAATGTTATTAGAAAGTGTATAAATGCCCCTCGCACTACAATAAAATAAATAAATCAAGTGAACAAATCTGCAGCAAAATCTAATAGTGTTCACAGCACATAACCGTAAGTAAAGTGTGCAACGTGATCTCGCGCAGACTTGCAAATATTCTTAAAACGCAAAGTGCAATGTGCAACCAATGGAAGTAGTGAAAACCTCAAATAAAAAGTTGAAAAAACTGATTAGGCTTAAATAGGCTTCAATAAAGGGACTAATAATAATAATAGGCTCCAACAGGGGACATTAACAATAATAATGGTGGTAGGTGAAAACAAATGTCCAATACATGTGGAAAAAAGTAGGAAGAATCAATGGATGTGCAAAAAAAAAAAAAAAAAAAAATCGCATGTGCAAAAGATGCAAGAAAAATACATAAATGAGTACGTTAAAAATAGTTCACTAAAAAAGGAACAGAAAGTTAATGTTTTCTCATCTTCCACAGAGAATGGTGAATACAGGAGAAATAAATGTTCATGAAGTGATGAACAAAGATGGTGTGGTAATGGAAAACCGAATAAGTGCTCATCAGTGTCCATATATAAACTTCATAAATTAATTCTTGAACAGTCGGTCTCACAGAACTTTCACCTCATATACTGTATTAAATCGTATGGTTGAATAGATATAACTCTCCACCGCTTCCTTTTGGTTCTTTTTCCGGCTCATATTAACTTCAAAAAGGGGCTAGGAGTACCTTCTCCAGCTGCAAGTGCCTCCACTCAGCCGTCCCAGTGCACTCCGGTGTATTAATGCAGCAATGATGGGAAAGAAAAATAAATTCAACCAGGAAATTCAACCAGGCATAAGCTGGATGATGATGTAAATATACTTCTGACCAGCTGGGCAGAAGGGTGCAGCTCCTCAGATATCCTCAATAGATCACAAAACAGGGCAGCGGTTCAGCATCCACAATCACTCTCAACTACACAAAAAGTAATATCCCAATAGAAGCAAACAGTTACTTCTCTAGAGCAACATAAGGGTTTACGTTATTATGCTATGCAAGTTCTTTCATCCATTTCTCGCATGGTATATGAACATTCATTTGTGGCCTTCTATAGGGATATTACTTTATGTGTCGTTGCGGGTGATTGTGGATGCTGAACCGCCGCCCTGTTTTGTGATCTATTGAGGATATCTGAGGAGCTGCACCCTTCTGACCAGATGTTCTCAAAGCCTTTGTGACTTGGACGACATAAGTCTTCCCAAGCCAACATCATCTGGTAAGCCCCTTCATCTGGTAAGCCCCTGGCGGCTTCTTCACCAATAATATCTTCCCTGCATACGTTGGTGGTCTCTAACTTCTATACAGCTTCTCCATATATCTGCTACTCCTACCTGCGATCCAACATGGCCGTTCAAGGAGATGTACTCTTGTGACCAGTTGGTCTCATAGCCTTTGTGACTTGGATGGCATAAGTCTTTCCAAGTCATTTGCTTCTGGTAAGCCCCCTAAGACCCTTGGTGGTGGCTTTTTCACTGTTCTTACCCTCTCTGCAACGTTGGTGGACTCTGACATTTACATTTTCTTGTGGTGTTAATCTCATTTAGGAATTTTTGGACTTTATTGGTTCTTACGGATTATGTTTGAATCACTGTTCACATATTTTTAGTTGGATATTTTGTTGTTTTTCTTTTTCAGTATTGTCTTTATAGCTTTGTACACTATATATGCACTTTTTCATATCAATATTTGATTATATTGTATTTCATTATTTATACATTTAATTCAGGTTTAAGACACATTTTCCTCTAATTTTTGATTTGGGTTCATAGCGCTATAGTTTTACACTTACATTTACTACTTGGGTCTATAGTTGTGTTGGCCGCTGTTTACTTACATTCTACGCAGCACTGTATTATCTTTTTCCTTATATATTATAGAGCCTACCTGGCCATAGTACATCTGTGGAGCCAATCATTTGCTTATTTATCATCTATATAAATTTTGTTCTTCTCTCCAAGTTTGCCTGAACTTACTTGGCTTATTTGATATTTATTATTCTCATTTATATTCTATTCGATGCCCACCTGTTATTTACATCATCCAGCTTATGCCTGGTTGAATTTCCTCACACTATCATCTCATTTGTGTGAAATAATAACAATCACACTACAAGAAAATGGCCGCCATGTGGTGTGCATGGATAACCAACAAAATGGCCACGATGTAAACAACAAGCGGTCAATAAGAAAATGGCCGCTCAATCACTTCCGGTTTTAGCACATAAAAACAATGCTTGTACGGCCAATCCGGTTCCCCAGATGCAGTCACGTGATGTGATGTAACGCGTAGGGAGTGTCTGGAGTCAGACGCACACCGGAAGTGACGTAAGGAGGCGCAGAAACCGCCAGTTTTAAACTGTTCTTGCCTGTTTTTTACATTTTGCATGTAAGAGTCCACCTAATTGTTTCCAGTAAAACGCACACTAGTCTTTTAAACCCCACTACACTATTGGAGGCACTTTTGTTCTTTTTCTTCCCCATCATTGCTGCATTAATACAGCGGAGTGCACTGGGACGGCTGAGTGCAGCTGGAGAAGGTACTCCTAGACCCTTTTTGAAGTATATATGAGCTGGAAAAAGAACCAAAAGGAAGCGGTGGAGAGTTATACCCATTCAACCATGCGATTTAATACAGTATATGAGGTGAGAGTTCTGTGAGACCGACTGTTCGAGAATTTATGAAGTTATATATGGACACTGATGAGCACTGATTCGGTTTTCCATTACCACACCATCTTTGTTCACCACTTCATGAACATTTATTTCTCCTGTATTCACCATTCTCTGTGGAAGACAAGAAAACATTAAAAATAGTTCACTAAAAGGAACAAAAAGTTAATGTACTAATTTATGTAATTTTCTTGCATCTTTTGCACATGCGATTTTTTGCACTTCTATTGATTCTTCCTACTTTTTTCCACATGTATTGGACATTTGTTTTCACCTGTCATAATTATTATTGTTAATGTCCCCTGTTGGAGCCTATTATTACTATTATTTTTAAAGGTCCCTTATTGGTGCCTAATACAATGTTATTAACATTACTGTCTTGTTTATTATATCCATCCTTTTCATTGATATAAATGGAAAAGAATACTGTATATTTAAAGAGGAAGTAAACCCTGATGGGTTTTACTTCCTCCTTTGCTCCCTGCAAATTAAAAGCATAATGGGCGAGTATGCATTGCATGCTCGCTTATTATGTGACACTTACCTGCAAACGAAGCCTGCGCTTTCCCCTGCGCAGGCCGCGTCCATCTTTGCTCCTCTTCCTTCCGGGGTGCGGACTTTGGCTCTGTAACTGACCGGAGCCGCACAAAGTCATTCCCGCGCTTGCGCGCAAGAGCCATCAGTCACGGCACATGTCATACGACGTCCAGCAGAATAAACCACTAGCACATGCACACAGCGATCGGTGGTGGGGTGTGTCAGTCTGATACAACGCATCTCCGAACTTGGTAAAGAGCCTATGATGTAGGATCTTTACCATGTGATCAGCTGTGTCCAATCACAACTCATCACTTGGTAACCAGGAAGTGCTGTTTATCTTATTTTCCTCTACTCACTCTGACAGGTGCGAGTAGAGTGTGACGGGAGGGCCCGTGGAACTCAGAATCCCTTGGAAAGTAGGGGATGCCCTTGTTTCAGCTCCCCATACACCTCTTAACTTTCAATATGTTTTTATTGTCAATTACGTCATACATTTTATGCATTGACATATTGGAATGCACAGGAGGGAATGCCTCCTCGAACATAAGACAAAGGTTACAATTCGAGAAAGAAAACAACATAAAACATACGGTTTCTCATCTTTAAAGGCTATTGGTGGGGTAAACCTGATATATATCCGTATCTATGTTCTAAATATACATTCTCCATGTGTTGTCACTTAAACCTCACGGGAACTTTCCCCTACCCCGGCACCCCTGACGGGATCTAGCTGTGCCAGGTGGGGAGAAACCCCGTACTTCTCCTTTGCCCATTAGGTTGGAGCCCTCAGGAATGTTGAGGGACTATGAATCCCCGTGGGCTAGGTATTTTACCGTATGTTAGCTGCATATTGAATTGCCACCAGTTAGCTAACTGATGTGAGATAGAAGACAGGAGAAAGAGTTAAAAGAGAGAGAGAGAAGAGTGAGGAGGGAGGGGGGGGGGTGGAGGGGTCCTTCCAGGTGGGTGAGGGGGGAGCAGGAGTACATCTGTGTGTCTCTCAGATTAATGCAGGATGAATTCGTCTGTGCGTGGGTTAGGGGATGTTGCGTGCCTGAACCCCTGGTATGAGGGTGGTTCCCATGTATTGGGCCCAGGGTTCCCATATTGTTTGGAATTTCTTAGTGGTGTTTGTCAGGATGCTAGAAAGTTTTTCTTGAGCCATAATCCATGATACCTTCCTTTTTACTGCGTTGAACGAGGGTCTTGGTTGTTTCCATGCTTTGGCAATTGAGATTTTGGTGCCCAATAATATAAAGTTGATCAGTGTTTGATTAGCCTTAGAAATTCTAGATAGGTTGGCGTTGAGAATAGCCACCTCTGGGGACCTAGGGATCTGGCAAGTCGTCACCTTGTAAATCATAGAGAAGATTTTTCTCCAAAAAGTGCGTATTTTGGGGCATTCCCACCAAATGTGGGCCATAGTGCCCAGGTGTTGACATCCTCTGAAACATAATGGGTTCGCTGAGGGATAGATTGCTGCCAACCTGGTAGGGGTTAGGTACCATCTGGTAATCAATTTGATACTTGCCTCCCTCAAGGAGATGTTCTGGATCCCCTTAAAGGATTTAGTAAGAGCTGCTTGCCAGATCTCTATGTCCCTGCTGCATTGGAAGTCAGACTCCCAAGCCTTCATATATGTGGTTTTGTCTGTAGGGCAAGTGAGGGCCGAATATATCACTGATATGCCTCCCCTCTGCTCCATGGCTTGTCCGCACCATTGTTCGTATACTGTGAATTTAGGGGGGAGAGGTTTCTCCTTCCAAATAGAGTGGAGAAAGTGGGTGATTTGGTAAAAGCGGAATCGTTCCGATTCTGGGAGGTCCAGGTGTTTGATACAGAATTTGAGGGTGATTGGTCCATTGGGAGTGAAGAAGTGCCCTATCCGGTATAGCCCTTTGTCCAGCCACCATTTGAATGCTGATATGTCAAGTCCAGGTGGAAAGTCAGGGTTGTGGAATAGGTGAGCTAGGGGTCGACCCGTGGAGACCAGAGCTGTGGAGTGCCGGAGGGAGTCCCAAAGGGCGCAGGAGTGGGATAGAGTGGGTGATAGGATGGGCGGTCTAGATTTAGGTGGGCACCAAAGTATGTAGTCTAGCGTGTTTGGGGATGGCTTGTCTTTCAATATTCACCCAGTCTGGTTTTTCGTAGCGAGAGTAAATTGAGGACAGTTGGGCCAATCTGGCAGCCAAGTAGTATTTACTTAGGTTTGGGAGACCCAGCCCTCCCTTGCGTCCGTGAAGGAAGAGGGTACTCTGAGGGATACGATATCCTTTCTTACCCCAAATATATTGGAGAATTTTACTCTGCAAAGCTCTCAGGTGATCTTTCCTGATTGGGATAGGGAGGGAGTGAAAGAAGTAGAGGAGCCTGGGGAGTAGGGTCATCTTAACGGAGTTGATCCGACCCAGCCAGGATAGCTCGTGTTTTGACCATGAAATAAGGTCTGCCTCTAGTTTCTTGAAGAGTGAAGGATAGTTTTGCGCATAAAGCGTTTCCGTCTTGGCCGTCAGTGTGATTCCCAGGTAGCTAATGGATGTGTCGCCCCATTTGAAGTGAAAGGATTGTTTTAGAGAGTCAACTGTTTGTGGCGGTAATGAGACATTAAGAGCTTGAGATTTGGTGAAATTGACTTCGAGTCCAGAGATTTTAGAAAATTTCTTTAACACTAGGCAGAGATTAGGTAGTGTAGTGAGGGGGGATGTCAGGAAAAGGAGAATGTCGTCGGCGAAGAGCCCACATTTGTGCATCTGGTCTCCACAGTTCACCCCTTTTATGTCCGGGTTATGTCGAATGGCGATTGCTAAGGTTTCTATGGCTATTGCAAAGATTAGGGGGGATAGAGGGCACCCTTGTCTAGTGCCCCGTAAAATGTCTATTGGTTTGGAGTAATGACCTTGGATGCGTATTTGGGCCTTTGGTTGTGAGTAGAGAGCATGCAGAAGTCCCAGAAAACGGCTACCGAATCCCCATCTCTCCAATATATTGAAGATGTAGTGCCAGGAGACCGTGTCAAAGGCCTTCTGCAGGTCTAAGGAAAGAAGGAATCCCGATTGGTTAGGCCCCCCTGTCCAGTTAGTTTGAAGAATCGAGGTGATATCTATCGCCCTCCTTATTTGGTCAGGACCCTGTCTCCCGGGTATGAATCCTACCTGGTCCTTATGTATATATTGTGTAATAAAAGATGACAACCTGTTAGCCATTATTTTGGTAAGTATTTTTAGGTCATTGTTTATGAGTGAGATCAGTCTGTAGTTGCTAACGTCTTCGTGGTTTTTGCCAGGTTTGGGTATGACCGTGATTAACGCGGTGTTGAGATGGATGTCTAGGGGGTTTCCATTGGTTTTGGAGTTGAAGAAGGAGGTCAGGTGAGGTGCCAGAATGGCTGCAAAAGTCTTGTAGTATGCTACAGAAAGGCCATCCGGACCCGGAGCTGATCCCCCTCTAAGGTCTTTTATGACCCCCAAAACCTCCTCCACAGAGATGGGTATTTCCATCTTTTGTTTGTGGACCTCTTTTAGGGAGGGTAGGGGGATACCTTCCAGAAACTGAGGGATTAAGTTCGCGTTTGGTGTATTTGTTTGGCTATATAAAAGTAGAGTAAAAACCCCGAAAGGCTTCTAGAATCTTGGAAGGATTGGTCGTGGGGGGTTGGCCATTTACTCTGAGTTTGGGGAAGGCTTTGGTTCTGATGGGGGGAGACAGTTTTTTAGCCAGGAGGGGACCTATTTTGTCTGCCTGAGTGTAAAATTTTTGTCCATTCCAGCGAATGGCCTTTTCAGCCTTAGATGTGAGTGCTAGATTGAGATCAATTCTCGCTCTATCGAAAAGGGAAACAGGGGTCTTGGAGGGGTCCATTTTGTGGGAAGCTTTCAGCGTGGTGTATTCCTTTTCCAATTTAATTAGATCTGCTTTTTGTGCTCGTTTGGTTTGAGTGGCAATCTGGATGAGTGTAACTCTTATAAACGCTTTATGTGCAGCCCATAACGTTTCTGGAGAAATGTCCTCTGATTTATTGAGTTTAAAATATTCTTTAAGGGCTTTTTCGAGTTCAATGACCCTGATGGGGTCAGATAATAGTGACTCATTCAGTCTCCAGTGTCCCCTGGATCTGCCCAGGGGGCCCGTTTTGAGTGAAATGGTTACTATGGAGTGGTCCGAGAGGGCTGACTCCCTGATTTGTGCTTTGTGGATCAAAGGGAGTAGGGAGGATGGGGTTAAAATGTGGTCAATCCTCGCATAGGTGTTATGAGGGGGAGAGTAATGGGTATAGTCCCTTTTGTTGGGGTTAAGTTCCCTCCAAGTGTCAGTTAAACCGTGGGCATGGATTGTTTTGGCGATCCTGAGGCTCTCTTTGGTGGGTCGTGTTAGTTGAGTCGGAAGGGGTTTAGACTTGTCCAATCCCTGATCGAACGCTGCGTTCGAGTCTCCGCCAAAGATGACCGTTCCCTCCAATTTCTGAGCGAGGCTGCGCAGTAGGGAGTCAAAAAATTTTGCTTGTCCTCTATTTGGGGCATAGTAGGAGACCAGGGAATACAGGTGGTCCCCCACTGTTCCCTTGACCAGGAGGAACCTGCCCTCCGGATCAGCGAATTCAGAGATTTTTACAAAGTTAAGATGTTTGGAAATGATGATTGCCACTCCCTTAGTTTTGTTGTCTGCGCTCGCTAAGAAAAACTGTGGGAAATGAGGGTGGAGATACTTAGGGCTATACCGGGAGGGGAAGTGTGTTTCTTGCAGCATAATAATGTCTAGCTTGAGATGCTTGTAATAATCGAGGACCTTTCTCCTCTTAATCTAGGAATTGATTCCCTGGACATTGTGAGAGGCTATGTGGAGTTCAGCTGTAGGGTCGTTAGCCATGGAGCAGTTGGAGTGAAGTGCAATGGCCCTCACCTACCCTTTGGTGCGTGGGAACCTGGACTTTAGGATGATGATCGTAGATTCTTCTTGGCGGGAAGATATCAGGAATTCCCGTGGGTGAGTGTGTGGTATCTGAAACACAAGATGTGGTTAGGCACAATGTATTGATTGGGGATGAGGGGTGGGGGTGCAGGATAGAAAAGAGAAGGTCTCCTATAGAAGAAAGAAAAGACACAGGGAGGGGGGAAACCCCCTATGTCTTCTAGAAAAAAATTTGAGTATGTCTGACCCATCTGGGCTCAGACAGCCTAGCCCCCAGAGACCTTCGGGTGTCTAGGTGTTAGGTGGGTGCGCAAGTGTTTCCTCACGAAACCGAACGCCCAACATAAAACTTGTTCCCTTACGGGAAAAAAATGCTGTAAGAAAAAACAAAGAAAATTTTGAAACCATTACTGTGGTATACCCGGCTGTCATAACAGAGTTACTAGTTAGTGGCCCTTAAACCGCCGCCCAATATAGCATCCTCCTAGTTTGCTATACATTTGCTATCACAGCAGAGCGTCTATAAACTAGACCTGAATAAAATCCTTAATCAAGGGGGATAAGATCTCTCCCCCCCTCATAGATAGGCGGGAGGAAGCAGCCCCTCTCAATCTAGAGAGGCACTGCTCCCTTGAGCATAGTGGATATGTCGATAGACTAGTTAAAATTATCAAAAAATAAAGAGGGAAAATTTGGATAAAATCCCAATTCCCCCCCCCCCTCCCCTGGAACCAGAAAAACAAAAAAACAAGTAACAAAAAGATCTGGAAAGTCAGAAAACTTTGCCCGGTTACGTAGCCTGCCTAGTGACTAGGCCCAAAGGATCCCCCCTGTTCCAGGGGATGGTCAAAACGATCCCCACTTCACAAATCGGGATAGAAGAGATGCAGTTCACATCATCATTGGCTTCAGGTTTGGTTGTTGTCTTTGGCCTTCTTTGCTTTTCCTGTTGACCACAGTGGAGATTGAGGGCTGGTGGGGGTCTGTCGTTTGTTGAAGTTGGTCCCGGCATTGGTCGTGTCCATCTCGGCTTCCTGGGAGATGATTTTCAGGTGCAGGAGCAATTTTTCTCCTTCTGGTAGGGAGGAGAAGGCGTAATGTTTCCCCTGGACGGAGAATTTAACCGCGAACGGGAAGGCCCACTTGTATTTTATATCTCTTTGGGTGAGAGCGAGCAGGAGGGGTTTTAGTGATCTCCTCCTTTGGATCGTAGAGGGCGACAGGTCTGCGAAGATCTGTACTGGGTGTCCCATGCATTGCACTGAGTGAGAGGACCTGGCCTGTCTCATCACTTCCTCTTTAACTGTGTAGTGGTGGGGCTTAGCGATAATATCTCTTGGGGTGCCGTCTTTTCTGGGGGGCCCTAAGGCTCTGTGTGCCCTGTCCAATTCAAGGTGTTGAGAGGAGATATTAGGGATTAGCTGTTTAATCAGGTCCTGGACTGCTTCTGGAACATTGTGAATCGTTTCTGGTAGGCCTCGGATTCTGATGTTATATCTTCTGGACCTATTCTCAAGTTCGTCAATACGAGCCATTGCTAGGTCTAATTGATCTTGCACAGTGCTGATGTGCTGCGAGTGTTGATTAGTGACAGCTATAGTGTCCTCCATTTTGTGTTCGATCACATCGATACGGGCCCCTAAATTAATAAAGTCTGCCTTCAGGTCCCCTGTAATTTTAGAGTGCCGTTTGAGCCAGGCCTCTGTCCAAAAGTTCAGAGAATCTGTGGAAAAGGGAGTCCATGTGAGAAGCAGAGTCACTGGCAGGGAAGGCATATGGTGTGAGGCCTGTGTGATCTGAGGTAGATCCCTGGGGGGATAGAGGGCCTTCACAGAGATCCTGCAGGGATCCTGTAGAGGCTGGAGAGGGGGTCAGCAGAGGTGGGTATCCCTGCTGTCTCCCTGGAGTGAAGTGAGGGGGAGTGAGGGGTTGCTCTGACCTGTAGTCCGCCGGGCCTGTGGAGCAGAGAATCTGAGGCAGAGGCTGTGCCTGTGTAGCGGCGGCCATCTTGGGCGTCTCAGCCGTTTTTGTTCGCTCCTGTTGTGGCCACAGGTTCCGTTTCACCGGGGCCCTGGGCATATGGGGGTGTAACCTGGACCTTGGGGAGTAACACCAGGTACTTTAATCGTGCGGTGGTGCGCTGTGGTCCGTGCTGTGAGCGCCGGTCGTTCGTGAGGGAGCGGAGCTCTAGGCTTTAGCGGCCATCTTGCGAGCTCCGCGCATGCGCACTGCCCATACACCTCTTATGTCTAAGTCACCCTGTGCTATGGCACAGGGTGAGTGAGAAAATATATCTTGGACTACTTAAAATGGGACAGTAATATTTGTCCACAATATCTCCCAGGATGTATGTAGAGACCATTATTGGTTTGTTTGATTCTGAACTCAACCTGTTAATTGAGTGAGCTGATCACATTAGCCTCCAGGACTGGCTAGGAGATGAACAGTCTACTCCCACTATAGCTGTTGATGACTAGGCTGAAGAGGGGGGAGATTGCTGTTTGTATTGTTAATTGTAATTAGCTCCTGCTATTGTGTTTATACTACTGTGTGACACTCGGTGCCCACAAGTCTGTGTCCTACAGGTCATGTCTGAGTCATCTGGTCTGGGTAAATGATTTAGTAAATTAGCTCATGTTAATTAGGTTAGGTTTTAATCATTCTGCTGTATATATTTGTGTGAGATCTCAAATAAAGAGTTAATCCATGTTAGCAGTGAAACAAGTGTCGCCTTGTTTTATGCTTGGGAGCGGTTGGAATATCTGATATCTGTATCCAGACTACAAGGAAGTGGTATACTGACGGATGCACTCAAGCGGAGTGTGGGACGTTCCGTGACATAGAGGATAGCCAATCTAATGCTCTCCTGACAGGGGGGGGTCTGTGCTGATAATCGGCGCATTGACTATCAGTGCAGACCCATCGAGGATGCCCACTGGATACCACCAGGGATGCCCATTAGAGCCCATCAGGGATGCCAATTAGTGCCCATTAGGGATGCCTGCCAATGGCTCCTGATCAGTGCTGCCAAACAGTGCCATCTGACAGTGTCACCCATAAGTGCCCACCAGTACCACCTATGAGCGCCCATCAGTGCCACCTATGAGTGTCCATCAGTGCTGCATATAAATGCCTCATCATCAGTGCCAATCAGTACTGCCTCAATAATACAAAGTTTTGTAACAGAAATGAAGACAAACTTTTTTTCAAAATTTTCTGTCTTTTTTTATTATTTGTAGCGCAAAAAATGAAAACCCCAGTGATGATCAAATACCACCAAAACAAAGCTCTATTTGTGGGAAAATAGTTATAAAATTTTGCCTGTCCTCCATCTTGCCACTCCGGCGGACAGGCTGGTTGTGTCGGTGGGCTGGGTGTGCGCGACGTCGCTCCGACATGCAGGCGCTGTGGGAGCGGGGCCACGCACACACAGCCCAGAGGGTGTTTACAGGATATCCCGGCTTTCTTCCCCTCTCCATCAGCTTTTAATTTGCAATTACTTGCGCCAGCTGATTGGAGGGTTTGACATAAAGACACTGCCGCCACACTCCCACACCCATCACTTATATGCTGGATGTCGGGATGTGCGGCTGGTGTGTCGAACTACTCTCTATTCAAGGTAAAAAAACATAGATTTGGATAAGATTTACTACCGTGCTCATTTATATCACCCTGGGCATTTTGTTAGTATACTTCAAATACCATTACACTCTCCACAAGTTTATCATGTTTTAAATCATGCCACTAAAAGGATTTGTATAACAATTACTTATATAACTAGGATTTAACCCCTTGTAAATAAAAAATTCAGAGAGCAATTTTTGAATTAAATTAAATATATACAATATTCCCTATTTCAACTGTCATAACAATACATATACTATGGCCATTAATGTAAGATATGATATTATGTACTATCACCAGTTTAATTCATACATATACACACACACATACACACACACACACACACACACACTTAAATCCCAATCCAATATATTAAATACAGAAATATCCACTAAATCATTTCTAACTGATGGATCAACATTATACATTTTGCAGTTGCTGTCACTTTTTAGTAATATTTTGTGGCCCTCCTGCCCAGTCTGTGTGCATCTACCATACTCGGGTACATTCTTTTTTTTTTACTTGTGGCAATACTCATGGAATTGAATGTATACACAAATATATATCTTTGCGCCTATTCGGAGTTACAATTCAGTATAAATTTTCTATTTTCAGGGCTTTCCACCTTGGGCCCCAGTATATCCTTCTGGCCATCCCCCTGCCTTGGAATGTGAGAGACTTTTCTCTCTTGGGCACAGCAGCTACAGTAATAAGTCTCTCTCAGACTTTTTTCTTTTTGGGTGTCTATGTGCCTTGAAATAGCAACCTTATTGACACAGCTCTTCGCGTTCCTTAACTTTTAAACATTACATAATGAAATGTGGAAAACCACGTTGCTATTAAACACTATGTAAGTGGACAAACCAAATATTTGATACAAATATGTATTATGATTACAATTTCCCATTTTTGAAACTGACTATTTTTTAATTATGTCATAGATACATTCTCCTCTTCATATACCCCTGAAGGAGGATAAAAATTGTACCATGAAACACGTTGGGGGGGGGGGGGATATTCTATATGCTTTTTAGCATGGTGACAATATTTAGACAAGCATTGTTTAATTTCTATATTTTTAATGATGTTGTTTAACTATTAATAAAAATCTTTTTCTACTACAATTACTCCTACATTAGATACTACAATGTGCTTTTAAAGTGCATCTAGGGGAAACTTCTCTCTTTCTATAATACTGAATGTGGCACTATACTAGCATAATACCATGCGCCTCCCTCTCTTTTGGCAGTATGTTTAGGGTCGTTGTTCTGCTGGAAGGTGAACCTCTGCCCCAGTCTCAAGTCTTTTGCAGACAGGTATTCTTTGAAGATTGCCCTGTATTTGGCTCCATTCATCTTCCCATCAACTCTAACCAGCTTCCCTGTCCCTGCTGAAGAAAATCATCCCCACAACAAGATGCTGCAATCACCATGTTTCACAGTGGGGATGGTGTGTTCAGGGTGATGTGCAGTGTTAGTTTTCCACCACACAGCGTTTTGCTTTTAGGCCAAAAAGTTCAATTCTGGTCTCATCTGACCAGAGCAGCTTCTTCCACATGTTTGCAGAGTCCCCCGCATGGCTTCTTGCAAACTGCAAATGGGACTTCTTATGGCTTTCTACTTGACACTTTTCCATAAAGGCCAGATTGTGGAGTGCACGACTAATAGTTGCCCTGTGGACAGTTTCTCGCACCTGAGCGGTAGATCTCTGCAGCTCCTCCAGAGTTACCATGGGCCTCATGGCTTCTTCTCTGATTAATGCTCTCCTTGCACGACCTGTCAGTTTAGGTAGACAGCCATGACTTGGAAAGAGTATGGCACAACTGCAAACCTACCATTTTCGGATGATGGGTTAAACAGTGCTCCGTGAAATGTTCAAAGCTTGGCCTTCATGATGCTGTTTGTTCACTAAGGTTCTCCAACAAACCTCTGAAGGCTTCACAGATCTGCTGCATTTATACCGAGATTACACACAGGTGGACTCGGTTTACTAATTAGGTGGCTTTTGAAGGTAAATGGTTCCACTAAATTTTAGTTAGCTGTATCAGAGTAAAGTGGGCTGAATACAAATGCACGCCAAGCTTTTCAGATATTTGTAAAAAAAAAAAAAAAAAAAAGGGTTGAACCATTTATCATTTTCCTTCCACCTTACAATTGTGTGTCACTTTGTGTTGGTCTATCATAAAATCCCATTAACCACTTAAGGGCCAGCCTCGTTTTGGATTTTAGGTTTTTACATATTTAAAACAGGTTTTTTTGCTAGAAAATTACTTCGAACCCCCAAACATTATATATTGTTTTTTTTCTAACACCCTAGAGAATAAAATGGCAGTCAATGCAATACTTTTTTTTGCACTGTATTTGCGCAGCGGTCTTATAAGCACACTTTTTTTGGAAAAAATTCACTTTTTTGAATAAAAAAAAAAAAAGACAACAGTAAAGTTAGCCCAATGTTTTTTTATATTGTGAAATATGTTACGCCAAGTAAATTGATACCCAACATGTCATGCTTCAAAATTGCGCCCGCTCGTGGAATGGCGTCAAAATTTTACCCTCAAAAAATCTCCATACGTTTAAAAAAATTCTACAGGTTGCATGTTTTGCGTTAGAGGAGGTCTAGGGCTAGAATTTTTGCTCTCTCTACCAGTCGCTACCTCACGTGTGGTTTCACCACCGTTTTCATATGCGGGCGCTACTCACGTATGCGTTCACATGCGTGCAAGCTCGTCGGGACGGGGGAGGTTTTTAAAAAAAAAAAAAAAAATTAATTTTTATTTTACATGATTTTATTTAAGTTTACATGGTTTAAAAAAAAAAAAAATGATGTCACTTTTATTCCTATTACAAGGAATGTAAACATCCCTTGTAATAGAAAAAAGCATGACAGGACCTCTTAAATATGAGATCTGGGGTCAAAAAGATCTCATATTTACCTCCGATCTCATATTTACACTAAAATGCAATTTAAAAAAAAAAAAAAAAAAAAAAGTAATTTAAAAAAATGACATTGAAAAAAAAAGTGCCTTTAAGAAGTTTTGATGTCCCTTCCGCCCTGCAGTGTCATGGAGACGAGTGGGGGCGCCATCTTAGCCTCAGTCGTCTCCAGGCACAGAAGGGAGACAGACGTGATCGCCTACGCTGCTACCGACGGCTCCGGTAAGCAGCGGAGGGCACTGGATCGCAGCGGGAGGGGGGGCCCTCTCCCACCACCGATAAAAGTGATCTTGCGGTGAATCCGCCGCAGAGACCACTTTTATCTGAAAGCCGACTGCCGCACGAAAACAGGGATACGGGGGTTATGGCAGCTAGCTGCTGCCATAACAACGATATCTGCCACCAAACTTTGGACGTACATCGGCGTGCGGCGGTCGGCAAGTGGTTAAAATACATTTATGTTTTTGGTTGCAACATGACAAAAATGTGTAAAACTTCAGGGGGTATGAATGTCACGGAGCACGTGCACTCAACTTATTTGGTTGCCCATGGTGAGGCCTGTTCTGAGTAGTACCTGTCCAGTTAAACCGCTGTATGGTCTTGGCCACGCTGCAGCTCAGTTTCAGGGTCTTGCCAATCTTCTTATAGCCTAGGCCATCTTTATGTAGAGCAATTCTTCTCAGATCCTCCGAGAGTTCTTCGCCATGAGGTGCCAATGACCAGTATGAGAGAGTGAGAGCAATAACACCAAATATAACACACCTGCAACCCATTCACACCTGAGACCTTGTAACACTACGAGTCCCATGACACCGGGAGGGAAAAATGGCTTTGTGACAGACCTAGTCAGGACAGAGGCTTTTGGAGGGGACTGAATGCTAGCCTCTTGCCTACCGATCATGGGCCCTGGCATTTGGGTGAATGGTGCTCTTTGTGAGCTGTGTGCCTGGGGAGCCTTGAGGTGGTGTTACTTTAGATTCAGGTCCATATCCCTCCCAAGACACACACAGACTCTAAGAACCCTGTATATGCCATATTAGCAATAGTGACTGATTCATACTCTTGGGACACATACTGTTAGATGCTAATGTCATCAACTCCAGCCACCTGTCTGTTGTCTTCTATAATGTAAATAAGTCTTGTCTGGCTTGCCACAGCTTCCAAGAGTCTTTCACCCATAGTTGTTTGTGCTAATTAACCCTGCAATTGTATGAAGGAGTTCTGTGTTGATAATGAGATGTATGATAATGTGTAGTGTAGTTAGGGAGTCACATAGGCTGCTTTAGGGGCTTAGTTAATTAGCTCATGTTAATTTATGTTTCTGGTTACAGGTGTATTGTTAGAGTAATATGAGCAGGAGGGGGACCTCCTCTTCTACTGTATATAAGACTTGTATTTTGGTTACAATTAACAGTCCATGTTCAGCAACTAAACAAGTATCGTCTTGTTTTGTGCTTGTGAGCAGTTGGAAAATCTGATATCTATATTCAGACTGGGAGGAAGCGGTATATGACAAAAGCACTCAAAACGGAGTGTGGGACTTTCCTTACAGGCTAATTGGGCCCAATTTGGACATTTTCACTTAGGGGTGTACTCACTTTTGTTGCCAATGGTTTAGACATTAATGGCTGTGTTTTGAGTTATTTTGAGGAGACTTTACATTGTATTAAAAAGTGTAATTTCCTCAGTGTTATATGAAAAGATAACATTTACAAAAATGAGAGAGGTGTACTCACTTTTGTGAGATACTGTATATATAATATTTTTGTGTGAGGGTATGTGTAGTTGTGTGATTTTAGGTATGCATGTAGGTTGATGTACATTATACCTTTGCTCTATAAACAGCTCTGACCTGTAATAATCAAACAGTGCTATATCACATATAAGTGCAATTATTCGTACAAATCACTTAAAGTGAAAAAGTGCAAATAAAAATAATACTATACAAAAAGAAACATGCCATATAAAATTGCAAATTAAGCTCCACAGTCCTTAAAAGTGCCAACGTGCTGTGCAAATAGTGCTATCCAAAACACAAGGGGTGCTTCAGAAAAGTGCTTCAGTGCTCCACCACCTTTTCAAAGCTGGAGAACTCAGATTGCCATGACCACCCACTACAGAGGAGTCATGTAAAGCATGTTTATATCAGAGGGTTCCCATTAGCTGTATTATCCTTCAGGTTTCCATCAGAGGATTCTGTTCCTTTATATATTAAGTCAGTATTCCTTTTACATGGGTTATTCACATGAGTTTTTTTTTTTATAAATCTTTTTATTGGTGTTTAAGCATTATGACACAAAACACAATAAAAAAAAAACAAAAAAAAAAAACAATCTGCATAAATAGGCCAGGACACAGTACGCCCTCACAGGGGCAGTAAAAAGGTGATAACCTGTCAGTTCAATAGATGGGGCGACTGTTGTCCAACTGGCAGAGATAATATGTCATTGTTCCGTAATAATTATTACATGATACCGTAGCATGTCTGGCAAAAAGGAGATGTTCCCGAACCAAAAATAGGTAAAATGTCACTAAGGACCTCAGAGACCTATATAATTATGATCTATCAATCAGAGGCTGTTGGATCGGCTAGCCACTTGGACCATACTTTGTCATATTTTTTCGGACAGTCCCTATTCGCATACGTCTCTTTGTACAGGGGTAAATTAACATTAATCAAGTGTTTCTAGAGTGTGAGGGAGATGCATATTTTATTTTTCCCAGGACATGGTGATGGCTTTTGCTTTAACCAGTTCCCAACCGGCGCACGCCGATGTACGTCAGCAGAATGGCACAGCTGGGAAAATGGGCGTACCTGTACATCCCTTTAAATTTGCTGTCATGCCATCGTGTGCGCGTGCCAGCCGGGACCTCCGTGAGTAGGTTCCCGGGGACTCGATCGCGATCACCTCACAGAGAGAAAGAACGGGGAAATGCTAATGTAAACATGCATCTCCCCGTTCTGCCTAGTGACAGTGTCACTGATCTCTGCTCCTTGTGACCAGGAGCAGAGATCAGTGACATGTCACACGTAGCCACGCCCCCCCCCCCATAGTTAGAATCACTCCCCAGGCCATACTTAACCCTTACACTGCCCTCTAGTGGTTAACCCCTTCACTGCCAGTGTCATTAACACATGAATCAGTGCATTTGTATAGCACTGATTGCCGTATAAATGACAATGGTCCCAAAAATGTGTCAAAAATGTCCAATGTGTCTGCCATAATGTCGCAGTCACGATAAAATCGCTGATCGCTGCCATTACTAGTAAAAAAAAAAAATTTTTTTATAAAAATGCCATAAAACTAACCCCTATTTTGTAAACGTTATAACTTTTGCGCAAACAAAACGCTTAATGCGATTTTTTTTTACCAAAAATATGTAGAAGAATACGCATCGGCCTAAACTGAGGGAAAAAAATGTTTTTTTATATATTTTTGGGGGCTATTTATTATAGCAAAATGTAAAAAAAAGGTAGCAAAATAATTGAAAAATAATTTTTCAAAATTGACGCTTTTTTTGTTTATAGCGCTAAAATTAAAAACCGCAGGGGTGATCAAATACCACCAAAAGAAAGCTCCATTTGTGGGAAAAAAAAAAAAAAATGATGTCAATTTTGTTTGGGAGCCACGTCGCACGACCATGCAATTGACAGTTAAAGCGACGCAGTGCCGAATCGCAAAAAGTGATCTGGTCTTTGGCCAGCAAAATGGTCTAGGGCTTAAGTGGTTAAAAGAGCAAGCTAAGTAAAGTCCTTTCCGCAACCATAGGGATCAGCTCATCCAACCCCAATAAGCATACATTCATGGTAGGTGACAGACATTTTTGCATTTCTTATTTACTTAGAAAACCATCTCCCCCCAGTATTGGGGTGAGTGGTCACATCACCAACATTCCTGAGAGATAGATGGGTTCATTTTATGCATATAGTACGCCTTATGGACAATTTTAAACTGTATGAGACTGTCCCCAACCAAGTGACGAAAGGGAAGATCCCAAAACGTCCTCTCAATCCTCATCATCCAAGTCAGGGATGTCCCTTGTCCATTTCTAACAGCAGAGAGGTCAGGGAAGGTATCTCTTGAACAAGCAGCATGGTCAGCCGCAAAACGCATCCAGTCTAGTAGGCCGTAAAGGGATGTTGACAGCACTATGAAGATCTACCATTGCAGATGTGCCTTTTTTCCTTATCATGGCAATATAGTACAGGATCACAATTTATATTTTTATAGGCTCATTGTGCAGTTTACAGATTTTTAATCAGTTGTAACAATACATTGTTATATTTTTCAACAGTTATAATGGTGTTTTGTAAGTTCCACATGTGGTGCTTTAAAAGTTAAGTCCTTTTTAATGAGGTCAATATGTTCTGACCTAGACTTCTTACTGTTACTATATTTGATTTTTTTTTTTTACCCCCCTCAGCATCGTATCTTTTGTAATCTATTTTAGCTGGCCCGATTGCTCTCTTGCATTTTTACTGCATTTCTTGTATTTTCAAATGCCGACAGTCACCCTTTGTTTTTTTGTCTTTTGTTTAATTTTTTAAAGGTGAGATTTTTCTCATCAATATGCCTTTTTACCGTATTATTCAGCTACCCATACAGAACATTTTTGCTTTTATATTTGTTGCCCAGTGGAATGCATTGACAAATGCCACTGAAGCGCAGCTTAGTAAAGTTGGCTCTTTTTAAATCGAATGTCTTTGTCCTACCCATGTGTCTCCATTTCCTTTAATTTAATTTATGGGAAAAATAATTATTCTATGATCGCTGTTATCTAAATTATCCCTTCTGCATTATCTCTGGTTTAGGCTTCCATCATTTGACAGATGTTGACCTGCATCACTCAAGAAATTACATCTGGCCAATCAATATCAGAATAGTTGAAGCCCCTTCACCCCCATGATTGCAACATTTCCCTGCTTCCCCATCATTTCTAACTGTGAAAGAGGGGTCGCCTCCTTCTCTTTAAGAATGAGGGGCCCATAGCATACCCCCACAGTTAATTTACCATTTGTTTCATCTGTTTGAAGCTCCAGCCACAAGAACGCCACCTCATCACAACCCCCAAGATTGGGGTTCTTACCTGGAAAATGCAACATTCTTTCCACTATCCCCTTTTCCTGAAGAATTGCCAGAACGGGCCTTTCCCTGGTTATAACACCACACAAGAGAGCAAGAACTCAGCTGGAACATTTGTGCATACATCAACAATTTCCAGTTAACTTATAGGCACTTGTTACCTTGCCAGCAATACCTTTTATTTCTTGCAGCCGACTGTCCCAAGGTAGAGGCAACAGTGCCCCCCACAGGAAATGACTGACTGGCCACCCACGTGGGCACCATTGACTTAATTCAGTGACTAATGTGTTTATGGTCCCAACAAATGGTGGAACACACTGCCTTGTGCTGATGAAACTGCTCATGTTGCAACCATGCATTGGGCTTCACTAATAGCAACCAAATTACAGTAATGCAATGCTCCATACCCAGGGTTTTCCTCATTCAATCAAGCATTCTCTGAGGTAGAGAGGCATGGTGAAGGCATCCCCTCAAATTCAGCCTTAAAAAGTGAAACATTAAAAAGTGCACAATTCTTTTAAAAGATATGCTTGGGGAATTCGCTAAACCTGCCTGTGAAGCAGTGCATCTATAGGATGTACTACAGCAAAAGTGATATTAAAGTGGAAGTAAACCCATCCATAAAACAGTTTCATTTACGGCACGTGCCAGAAATGTAACACTCCCATTGGTTGTGCTCTCAACCAAACTGTCAAACCATCCAATGGCTGTTATGACTGATCACATGTGCAGCATCATGGCAGTTGTAGATTAAACAGAGGCAATGATATAGAGAATATAGTTGACTCAAGTGGTTTGGATGTGTCTTTGCCATCATCCCATGTAAAATTTCAAAATCTGCACACACCTCTAATTGGGATTTTTAAGGCAATGAAAACTGTTAATTTGAGTAAAAAAAAATCATTTTACATATAGATATAAATACATGGGACAAAAATTGATAAATAGAACTTCATCATTACACAAACATTACATAGTATTAAAAAGCATGATGCATATTGAGAAGAGTCAGAGAAGTGGCGCCAAGTAGCAGAATTCCAATGCATTTCAACATACATATTTCAAGAAAAGTCTTCCTCAGGGAAAATTGTATCACAATCTAAGGAAAATCAAAGTCACAATGTTATAGCCTATATACATATATCACATGTAGTGCGACTGGACAGAGTGACTGCTGAACCACTTACATTTTTCATATGCATTTAATGGGCAACAAGTGCATTCCCAGTGTCAGAGTGAGAGGTTATAGTCCTCAACCAGCCCAAGCTGCCATACATCCTCTACAAGACGGCTGTCTATAGTAAAAGATTTTTTGAAATATGCATGTTGAAATGCGTTGGAATTCTCTACTTGACACCACTTCCCTGAACTCGTGGCGATTGTATCTTGTAGTATGATGCATCACTTTCTCTCATGCTTCTCAATATGCATCTTGCTTTTTAATACTATGTAATGTTTGTGTAATGATGAAGTTCTATATCAATTTTTGTCCTATGTATTTATATGTAAATGTAAAATAAACGGTTTACTCAAATTAACAGTTTTCATTGCCTTAAAAATCCAAATTAGAGGTTTGTGCAGATTTTGAAACAGAGGCAAAGATGGCAGCTTCCTTGGCTGAAAACCATAGGGGAGTTTACTTACACTATAAAGAAAAAAATGTCACTGGACAATTACTTTACTACTTGGCATCATCTGTTCCTAGGGTGCAGGTGACTGGCTTTCACAGCTTCCATTGTTGCTAGGAGGCAGGTGGCTGCTTGCATCCTAGGACCCAAAGACACTTGTGGCCTGCACAGCAGGAAGTTGTATTACATCCTCTAAATTAATGACTTGCTGCTACAGCTGGAGGTTGGTTTTGGTGGGCGGTTGAACACCCTATTGGATTGAACACAGAGTTTGCTTGAATCCTGAGTGTCCTCCTCAGAGTCACAAATAGACCGAATTCTAGTGATCCCAAGGTACAGGGCCACTCGGATCAGTCTGAGGATTGCTCATTTGACAGGCATTAATGGCTTCACTGGTCACCTGATGATTATTTCTGAATTATCATATACAGTGTTCAAAATAATAGCATTATGTTTAAAAAAGTGAGTAAATGGCTTTTATTTCCATACACGCAAATGCATTGGAAACAGTGTACAGTCTAGTCCAAATCAAAACCTAAAGAAAAAAGGTTTCACGTTTGCTATTACTTTACAGAAAGTGAAGAAAAAGGAATATTGGACTTCTTCTCCCCCCCCCCCCCCCCAAAAAAAAAAAGCAGTGTCTGCATTCTTCTTTACAAATGCAAACATTTACAGTACAAACTGAAAAATGCATGACGATTTAGCTTCCCTGTGAATTACTGAATAATTGTTGTATAACCATTGCTTCACATCAGTGTTGCATTGAGTCAACCAACTCGAGCACCAGATGAACAGGTCTTCCAGCCCAGGACGATTCCACAATTCCTCTGCATTTCTTGGTTTTACCTCAGGAACAGCATTTTTTTATGTCACCCACAAGTTTTCTATTGGATTAAGGTCTGGGGATTGGGCAAGCCACTCAATGACATTAACCTTTGCCGACCGCCCGCGGCGGCAGAATGGCTCCCCTTTGCGAATCGCCGTAGCTGTATGATGGCCGCTTTAAGGGGTATAGGGGAGCGCGCACCCACCGCATCACTGAGGAGCCAATGCGCGTGCCCAGCGGCCGCGATGCCTGCCGGGCACCCGCGATCGCTCCTGACAGAGCCAGAATGGGGATGTGTGTGTAAACACACGCATCCCCGTTGTGGCAGGGGAGGAGACAGATCGTGTGTTCCTAGTATATAGAAACAATGATCCATCTCCTCCACCAGGCAGTCCCATCCCCCCCTATAGTTAGAACACACTGAGGGAAACACATTTAACTCCTTTATCGCTCCCTAGTGTTAACCCTTTCCTGCCAGTGACGTTTATATAGTAATCAGTGGCTGTTTTTAGCTCTGATTGAAAAAAAAAAAAAAAAGTCAAATCTATCCCCTATTTTGTAGACGTGATAACTTTTGTGAAAACCAATCAATATACGCTTATTGAGATTTTTACCAAAAATATGTAAAAGAAAATTGAAAATTATATCGGTCTTTTTTTGTTTATAGCGCAAAAATATAAAACCGCAGAGGTGATCAAATACCACCAAAAGAAAGCCATTTGTGGGGAAAAAAAAAAAAAAAGTACATAAATTGTTTGGGTACAGTGTCCCACGACCACGAATTGTCAGATAAAGTGACAGTGCCGTATCACAAAAAAAATGTATATGGCCCGGTCAGGAAGGGGATAAATTCTTCCGGGGCTGAAGTTGTTAATCTTGTTGGTCTGGAACCAAGATGCTGCTTGCTTACTGGTGTGTTTGGGGTGGTCGTCTTGTTGCCCATTTCAAGGGCATCTCCTCTTAGGCATATAGCAACATGACCTCTTCAAGTATTTTGATGTATTCAAACTGATCCACGATTGCTGGTAAATAGGCCTAACACCATAGTACTGTATCAGAAACATCCCCATATCATGTTTGCGCCACTATGCTTCACTGCCTTCACAGTGTACCGTGGCTTAAATTCAGTGTTTGGGGGTCGTCTGACAAACTGTCTGCAGCCCCTAGACCCAAAAAGAACAATCTTGCTTTCATCGGTCCACAAAACGTTGCGCCATTTCTCTTCAGGCCAGTCAATGTGTTCTTTGTAACCTCTTCAGCACATATTCTTTCAACAATGGGACATTGCGAGGGCTTCTTGCCAATAGCTTGCCTTCTCATAGGCGTCTTCACAATTGTTACAGTAACCACAGGTAACTTTAGACCTTTCATCACTCTGGAGCTGATCATTAGCCGAGTCTTTGCCATTTTGGCTAGTCTTCGATCCATTCGAATGGTAGTTTTCCGTTTTCTTCCAAGTCTTTCTGGTTTTGGTTGCCATTTTAAAGCTTTTGAGATCATTTTAGCTGAGCAGCCCATCGGTTTCTGCACTTCTTTATAGGTTTTCACATCTCCAATCAACTTTTTAATCAAAGTACACAAACCACAGAGGTGATCAAATATCACCAAAAAAAAAAGCTCTATTTGCGGGTAAAAAAAGGCCATGAATTTTTGGGTACAGCGTCGCACGACCGCGCAATTGTCAGTTAAAGTGACGCAAATCCTTCTGGTCCTTAGGTGGTTAAATAAGGGCCACCTGTTTGACACCTTTTTTTCACAGACTGAATGACCACACTGATTGAACTCCAGACTGCTATTATTTTGAACACACCCCTTTCAATTAAGGTTTCAATTACCCAGAATCAGCAGCATGCAGGTCACGACTGTTGGGTCTGTTGGTTTTCTATTACACCTACTAGTAAATTATTTGCCATGTAGGAATATAATTTATACCAAAAACAGTGATTGATCTGGTTAGTGATGTTGGACTGCTATTTTTAACACATCCAAAATATGCACGTGTGTGCAAAATAATCACTCCTCAGGGACATTTTTCGGCAGCACATAAACAATAGTAAAATTTAAAAAGGCAAAGGCCAGTTTATTTGTATACTATAATAAAAAGGACAAAAAAACTCCATAAAGATTACAATGTGACAAATATTAAGCAAAGTGTGGTTGTAAAAATAAACAAGATACCCTCTACTTTAAAATACACCCCAAAAGCTGCTGCCTGCGTCTACTGGGCCAGCTAGGAGGATCTTAAAGTGCGTCCCGACATGCTTCAGAATAAAATCCTTCTCCAGGGTATTTTGGAGGTACAGAGAACTCCAAAATGCAATAAATCATAATTAGCATGTGCATAAATCACTATATATACACACACAGCATATTGACAATATGTGTGGACAGTTGAAAAGGTACTGGCTGTTATCGATACAAAAGTTACTGAAAATACCATGCACTTACATATGGCAGGTACAAAGATAAAAGCACATAGGGTGCTTTCAGATTGGGCTGGTATAGGTCGCCTCCAATTTCGCAGATGAGGCAGTGCTGTGCGGGACACTATACATCTATTGCAGATCTTGGAGGGGACCCGCGTCGATGGCGACACATTTTTGGTTGCCATCAATGTGGAGGCCCTCTACAGCTCGATACCTCATGACTGCAGTCTTGCAGTAATACATCATGTTCTATCACAAAGGGGCCCATCATGAGCAACATCTTAATGATTTCTTACTGTCCTCATTTGATTTCATTATCAGATCCAACTAGTTCTTGTTCCATGGCTCCCACTACCTCCAGGTACAGGGCGTAGCTATGGGGACCCACTGTGTCCCCTCCTACACCAACCTTTACCTGGGGGATTGGGAGCGTACTATGCTAATGGACAAGAACCTTCACGACATTAATTACATTTTTGTCTTATGGGATGGCCCCAAAGAGTCCTTGTTGGACTTTGTAATCATTGATATTGATACATATAATAATCTCAAATTTACCGTAACCTTCAGCCAGTCTGAAATCACTTTTTTAGATGTTCCAATTAAAAAAAAAAAAGTCAGGGCCTAATATCAAACGAATTATACAGGAAAACCACTGGAATTTCATTCTGTTTTTCTCTAGCTTTCAATCCGAGCCACTTTTGGTTTTGCTCCCATACAGTCAATAACTACTGCTCACATATTTGAAATAAAGAGGCAGATATTTTTAGGAAATTGAAAAAAAAAATAAAAATACACTGCACTAGGTGATACAAAACAGAACACAAGTATACAAGTCCTTTGCAAACCCAATATAAGTGTTCATAAGTGCTCATGCTCAATAATGATACATCCGTGCTCCATAGACTTGTGCCCCACATGGAGGGGCCCTCACCCCTATCTCTAGTTTGGTCGTTCAAGCATGTGGGGAAACCCCTTGAAGGATTGACCGGCGACTCATGCACTGAATATACCTCATAAAACAGAGGACAGAATTAGAAAAAGACTTGGAAAAACTTAAAATTAATAAGTCAGCCGGGACCAGATGGCTTGCACCAGAGGGTCCTTAGGGAACTCAATCAAGTAAATTGCCAGACCATTGTTTCTAATTTTTACGAACAGTCTCACTGGAATGGTGCCAGCTGATTGGAGACAAGCCAATGTAGCATTTAAAAAAGGGCCCAAAATACATCCCGGGGAATTACAGAGCAGTTAGCCCAACATCAATAGTATGCAAGCTCTTGGAGGGGATGATGGACTATATACAGGATTTTAGTAATGAAAACTGTATCATTAGCAGTAATCAGCATGGATTCATGAAGAATCGTTCTTTCCAAACAAATCTATTAACCATTTCAGCCCTGGAAGGATTTACCCCCTTCCTGACCAGAGCACTTTTTACAATTTGGCACTGCGTCGCTTTAACTGCCAATTGCGCGGTCATGCAATGCTGTACCCAAACAAAATTTGCGTCCTTTTGTTCCCACAAATAGAGCTTTCTTTTGATGGTATTTGATCACCTGTGCGGTTTTTATTTTTTGAGCTATAAACAGAAAAATACCGAAAATTTGAAAAAACCAATATTTTCTACTTTTTGTTATAAAAAAAATCCAATAAACTCAATTTTAGTCATACATTTAGTCCAAAATTTATTCAGCCACGTCTTTGGTAAAAAAAAAAAAAAAAAAGTCAATAAGTGTATATTTATTGGTTTGCACAAAAGTTATAGCATCTACAAACTAGGGTACATTTTCTGGAATTTACACAGCTTTTAGTTTATGACTGCCCAACTCATTTCTTGAGGTGCTAAAATGGCAGGGCAGTACAACCCCCCCCCAAATGACCCCATTTTGGAAAGTAGACACCCCAAGGAAATTGCTGAGAGGCATGTTGAGCCCATTGAATATTTTTTTGTTCCAAGTGATTGAAAAACGACAAAAAAAAAAAAAAAAATTACAAAAAGTATTTGCGCAGAGATTTTTCAAACGCATTTTTTTGGGAAAAACACGATTTTTTTAATTTCAATGCACTAAAACGCACTATATTGCCCAAATGTTGGATGAAATAAAAAAGATAATCTTAGGCCTAGTACATGGATACCAAACATGACATGCTTTAAAATTGCGCACAAACATGCAGTGGCGACAAACTACATTTTTAAAAGCCTTTAAAAGCCTTTACAGGTTGCCACTTTAGATTTACAGAGGAGGTCTACTGCTAAAATTACTGCCCTCGATCTGACCTTCGCGGTGATACCTCACATGCATGGTGCAATTGCTGTTTACATTTGATGCCAGACCAACGCTTGCGTCCACCTTTGCGCGAGAGCAGGGGGGTACAGGGGTGCTTTTTTTTTTATTTCTTTTTTTTCTTATTTTTAAACTGTTCCTTTCATTTTTATTTTTTTTAAATCATTTTTATTGTTATGTCAGGGAATGTAAATATCCCCTATGATAGCTAGGTTTATTGGGGTTTATTAGACCCTAGATCTCTCCTCTGCCCTCAAAGCATCTGACCACAGCAAGATCAGTGTGATAAAATGCTTTCCCAATGGCGCTGTTTACATCTGGCGAAATCTAAGTCATGAAATGCTCATAGCTTCCGGTTTCTTAGGCCATAGAGATGATTGGAGCCATTCTGGTCTCTGATCAGCTCTATGGTCAGCTGGCCCGAATCACCGGATGCATTCTCAGGTTCCCTGTTGGGACAGGAGAGCCAGAGAAAAGCATGGAAGATGGTGGGAGGGGGGTCATTCCCTCCCACTGCTTGTAAAAGCAGTCTAGAGGCTAATTAGCCGCTAGGATTGCTTTTACATGAAAGCCGACTGCTGGCTGAAAAGAATGATACCAAGATGATACCTAAAACTGTAGGCATCATTCTGGTATAACCACTCAAAGTCCAGCAACATACCAGTACGTTTCTGGTCCTTGTTGGGCATATATTGTAATCTTTTTTCATGCAGCCTGTGGGCTGAACGAAGAATAGGATTTTTATAACAGCTTACCTGTAAAATCCTTTTCTTTCTCGCACATCACGGGACACAGAGCCTCAGTAATTACTGATGAATTATGTAGTATCACAAGGTGATTGGACACTGGTCACACCCTAAACAGGAAGTTCAACCCCCTATATAACCCCTCCCCTTACTGGGGATACCTCAGTTTTGTAGCAAAGCAATATAAGTGTATTAGAAGAGGGGCGGGACCTCTGTGTCCTGTGATGTACCAAAAAAAAAAAAAAAAAGGATTTTACAGGTAAGCTGTTATAAAAATCCTATTTTCTTTCTCGTACATCACGGGACATAGAGCCTCAGTAATTACTGATGGGATGTCCCAGAGCAATGCTATTTGAGGGGAGGGAACCACACAACGTAGGGTGTAATCAGACCTGAGGACCTCGTACCGCTCCCTGCAGCACACTACGCCCAAAGGCGATATCCTCATGCCTTCCCTCATCCACCTGATAAAATCTGGTGAATGTATGGACTGAAGACCAGGTTGCGGCCTTGCAGATTTGAGCCATAGAGGCCCTGCGATGCACCCCCTAATAAGCACTAATAGCCTTCGTGGAGTGTGCCTTGATTTGAAAAGGTGGAATTTTCTGTTTCAAACCGTAAGCTTGAATAATCATTTGTCAAATCCATTTAGAAATGGTAGATTTTGACGCTGCCTGTCCTCTATTGGGACCTTCTGGCAGTACGAACAAAACATCCGTTTTGCGAATTATGAGCAGTTGCTTCCAGATAGGCCTTGACTGCTCTTACTACATCCAAAGAATGTAGTGACCCTTTCTTCCGTAGAACAGGGATCTGGAAAAAAAGGAAGGTAGAACAATATCTTGGTTTAGATGAAAATCTGAAACCACTTTCGGTAGAAAGCTAGGATGAGGGCACAATACCACTCTATCCTTATGCAAGATCAAATAAAGCTCTTTACAGGAAAGAGCTGCTAATTCTGATACTCTTCTAGCAGAAGAAATGGCTACCAGAAAAATTAACTTTCTTGTCAACAAGACCAAGGGAATTTGACGTATTGGTTCAAAAGGCTGTTTCTGTAAAACTGACAGAACCAAAATTTAGGTCCCATTAAGACGCATCACCCCCTGCATAAAGTTTCGGACCAAAGAATGTGAAGCAAGTGGCCGTTGAAATAATACTGATAAGGCCGAGACCTGGCCCTTGATGGTACTCAAGGCCAGCTTCATCTCTAATCCCATTTGTAGAAAGTCAAGAATTCTACCTATTACATATTTTCTGGGTTGCCAACCCCTGGATTCACACCAGGATACATAAGTTTTCCAGACTCTATGATAAGTCACTCTGGATGCTGGCTTCCTTGCATTGATCAAGGTAGATATCACAGGACCTGAAAGCCCACGACTCTTCAGAACGTGGGTTTCAACAGCCAAACCGTCAAATTTAGTGTTTGTAAGGCAGGATGGAACACTGGACCTTGAGATAACAGGTCTGGACGTGACAGTAGGGTCCACGGGGAACCTACTGTCATCCTTACTATTTCTGCATACCAAGCTCTCCTGGGCCAAGCTGGGGCCACCAGAAGTACCGACTTCTTTTCCTGCCTGATCCTGCGAAGGAGTTGCGGCAGTAGCAGAATAAGAGGGAATGCATAAATCCATGAGAACCGATGCCACGGAATCACCAACGCATCTGTCCCGCATGCAAGAGGATCCTTTGTTCTTGCCACAAACTTGTCGATCTTTTTGTTGAATCTGGATGCAAAGCGATCTACATCTGGAACCCCCCCCCATCTTTGGCATATGGCCCAAAAGACGTTGGGGTGAAGAGACCATTCCCCTGGGATTAACTGCTGGCAACTCAAATTGTCCACCTGCCAGTTCTCTATCCCCGGAATGAAAACTGCTGATATGCGCGGCACATGCTTTTCTGCCCAGACTAAAATCTGGTTCACTTCTCTCTCTCTAGGTATGCTATTACTGCTATACCTTGGGCCCTTAGGCTGGCCAGAGGAGGAGCCAAGATCTTTGTAAACACCCGAGGTGCAGTGGCTAGCCCGAAAGGCAGGGCTATAAACTGAAAGTGGCATTTTTCTACTTCGAACTGCAAGTACTTTTGATGAGCAGGGAAAATGGGTATATGCAGGTACGCATTCTTGATGTCTATTGATGCCAGAAGTTCTCCTCCTTGTAGGATGGAGACTACTGATCGAATTGATTCCATGGGAAAGGATCGAATCTTTAGGAATCGGTTTAGATCCTTTAAATCCAGAATGGGTCTGACATCTCCATTTGGTTTTGGAACCGTGAAAAGGTTTGAATAAAACCCCAATCCCTGCTCTTCCGTGGGAACCACCACAATGACTTTTTGCGACAATAGTCGCTCCAATGCTAGAAGGAGAAGCTTCTTTTTCTCTGGATCTCTGGGGACTTTTGATCTGAGGAAACGAGGAGAGGGGAATACTCGGAACTCCAGTTTGTAACCTAGAGTTACCGTGGAGATCACCCATTTGTCCTGGAAATCTTCCTGCCAGAGCTTTGAGAACTGTAGCAGTCTTCCCCCCACCCGAGCGAGCGGGGGCACTCCTTCATAAAGAGGCTTTAGCGTCTTGTCTAGTAGGCTTCTTCCCCCAGGACTTCTTTTGTCCCTGGGGTCGACTCTTGAGCCTGACGGAGGAGGCCGTCGTGACTGCCTGGAGGCTGATGCTCCTGGCACTGGGGAAAGAGCCCGTTTAAAAGGAGGGACGTTTGCTCCTTTTCTTAACTGGTAAGAGGGTGCTTTTCCCACTAGAGATCTTTTGGATATAATTGTCCAAATCCTCTCCAAACAGCCTTGCACCATGAAATGGAAATCCAGCCAGAAGCTTCTTACATGGTGATTCGGCTGACCAATTTTTCAACCATAAGATTCTACGCATATGCACCACCCCAAGCGAAAGGCGAGAGGTTTGGATGATAGAATCTGATTGCGTCGACAGCAAAACAAAGCCGCTGGAAGGTTAGCCAACCCCTGGGCTTGCTGTTCAAGTAAAACTTTCAGGACCCGTTTAACATGGTCTCTCAAGTATTGACAGACTCCAATTGCTGCCACTGCAGGTTGAGCTACTGAACCTGCCAAGGAAAAAATATTTTTCAACAGGAATTCCATTTTTTTATCAGTTGGATCCCTAAGCATCTGAGCTTTGTCGACAGGACAGGTCAGGCTTTTATTTACGGAGGAAATTGTGTCGTCAACTGCCGGTATACCCCACATTTTTAAAACATTTTTCTCCATAGGATAAAGTGTTGAAAAATTTTTAGGCGGAAAAAAAATGTTTATCTGGGTGGTCCCACTCAGAATAAATGAGCTTTTCTAGTAAACTATGAACAGGAAAAGCATGCGTTTGAGGAGGCTTCAGTGAACCCAAAGAAGAGGGTTCTTTAACTGACTCAGATACGGGCAACTTAAAATGTGGAGCGGACCAATCCAGCAAGAATTTGCACTAACACCTTCTCATCCTGAGAAGCTGAAGAGTGCCCTTCTCCACTTGATTCCTCAGAAGAGGAATCATCAGTCTCATCCCGATCCTCAGAGGGATTCCTCTCCTTTTTCCCCCCAGAGTTCCTCTGCTTGAGGGTCCTGGGTAACAGAGGGAGACCTAGTGCGTTTTCTTCCACTGAGTGAAGACGCTATTAAGGCCATTAATCTTTCCTCTAATGCATTAATGGTTGAGGAAAAAACCTCCTGCGTAATGTATACAGGGACTGAAGTGCCAGAGACAGATGCAGCCCCTGACCCCGATGGCTCACCCTGTCCAGCCATCCCAGGTCCTTCGGGGGGGGGGGGGGAGGTGCTGCAGAAGGGGGGTCCTCAGAGCCTGAGTGAGATTCCCTAGAGCCTCTGGTTTTCGGGGTATTTGTACCCATAGTGCCAAGCAACAAGGTGGAGGTATCACACAAAAAACACTGACTGCTGAGCGATGTAGTTCAGCAACTCCCGCTGCTACCAATGCCCAGTCTGGTGTTTTAAAATAAATGCTGCCTGGGAAAATGCCTGTGTCCCATCTCGCATGAGCCCGTCAGCTCTGTGTCCCTCCATAGGCTGTGTGCACCTAAAAGAGAGTGCACTTTATAGCCTGTATAGCCAGCGATGTGGGCGTCTAATCACGCCAGACGTCGCGTTAACACTCGCCCCCCCGCCCTTTTTTTTTTTCAAAAACATGTGCTTTCCTGCATGAGCCGAGGCTCCGATCCTTGGGACAAGCATGGAGGGGAGGCTGGGGCGGAGGAGAGAGAGAAGGGCTGGTCGATGGGAACCTGCCAGGAATGGCGGTAGCGGCGGCGGGTGGTGCGGTATACTACCGCTGCTTGCTCGGGCTCACCCCGGCCCCCCCAAGCCATGGGGGGAGAATCCCAGAAGGAGAGAACCCCCCAACCCATCCTACCTGGAGCCTGGCTGGAGAAGAGTACAGCGTGGACACAACAAGATGGAACAAGCATGAAAAGGTATGTGCTTTAGGCATAGCATACATTTACTTAAAGGAGAAAACCTACTACAATTAAAAAATTCTTGAGGAGTCTCTTACCTTATCCAGCTGCAGGGTTCTGTTTAAACAGACCCAATCTTCACCTCTCATAGTGGGCTTTGTTTGAAAAAACCTTCAGAGACTGGGGCCCCCTTGAAATGGAGGATCCGCAGTTCTGGCCCCGTAAAGCACCCCGCCAGGGATATGGCTGAAAAAAAACAAATACTGGATCCCGGGGTCCAGCTCTCTAAAAAGAGAAGAGTTACAGGTAAAACCTTGTTTCTTCGGACACAAGGCCCAGGTACCATCCAATTTGGCCTGCAAAAGCACTTTGAATGGATCCGGTTGCATGGTTTGCCCCAGTGGAGGATATTCCTTTGGAGCTCAGCACAGCACATCTTATTCGTGACCAACACCCAAGACACTGGCGAAAAAACTGAGGCATCCCCAGTAAGGGGAGGGGTTATATAGGGGGTTGAACTTCCTGTTTAGGGTGTGACCAGTGTCCAATCACCTTGTGATACTACATAACCCATCAGTAATTACTGAGGCTCTGTGTTCCGTGATGTACGAGAAAGAAAAAAAGATTGATTGGTTGGTATGCCCACCATTAGAATACCTCCCTTCATCCACCCACTTCTAATGATTGGCATACATGCACCATTTATATATGCTGAAGCATGGGGGCACCTGCCCCAAAAGTTAGGAGCAAATGGCTCCTCCGCCCCTGCTGCCCCCATGCTTCGGCATATATCACCTCCGACAGTGCTGGAGTCACGGCTTTATGTATCGTGGGAGCAAACGCTGTTGCTGTCAAGATAAATAAATCCGCGCTGCAGCTGAATGGCGTACCTGAAGACAAAAAAATATAAACAGTAAAGTATAGAAAAGCTAAGGGACTGGAGGAAAGATTACAAGCACTGAACTTATTCAGTGAGACGCTTGAGAGGGGATACTATTTCAATGTACAAATACCGTACTGGTGACCCCACAATAGGGATAAAACTTTTCCGCGAAAGGGAATTTAAAAAGACACGCGGCCATTCACTAAAATTAGAAGAGAAGTGGTTTAACCTTAAAATGCGTAGAGATCCGTTAGGATGTGGAATTCTCTTCCACAGCAGTGCTTTCAGCGGGGGGCATCGACAATTTCAAAATTAGATGGGCACCTGAACGACCGCAACATACAGGGATATGCAATGCAATACTAACATAAAAGCACACACACAAATTGGACTTGGACTGGTGTCTTTTTTCAACCTCACTATGTGGGTGATAAACTCACAGCGAGCTCCGCGAACACAGGGGGATACTTGTAGGAAATTTGGAACTTTTCCTTATGAATCTTGCTCTTATTGCACCTTATTGTAGCTGAAATTGATAAACACATACACATTACACTCCCAATGGAAAACTTTTTGTTCCAGACACTATGCAAATTGTAGAACATCAGGAGTAATATACTTACCCACATGTGAGTGTGGCTGTTACTATGTTGGCAAGACATTACAAGAATTTTCCAAAACGCATGTACAAGCATATAGCCGGTATACGAAAGATCCGGATCAACCCATGGGTCATCATTTGGCCTTAGTACACAATAACTCCACCCCCAAGGTCTCTTTAGTATTAGACTACCAATTAGTATACCAACCCCAGCGGTGGTAACTTCAATAAAACCATCTTACAGAGGGAACCGAGGTGGATTTATCGCCTTAATGCTACCTCACCACCAGGCCTCCATGAGGCCTTTCATTTCAAACCCTTTTTACAGGGGTTGTGAACTATTAGGGCACTTTCACACTGGAGCGTTGACGGTAAAGCTGCGCTTTACCGTTGTTTTAGTGGTGCTTTTCACCCAGTCTAGCAGCTTAAAAAGGGTTAAAAAGCACCTGGAGCTGCCCATTAATTTCAATGGGCAGGGGCTCTTTAGGAGCGGTGTATACACTGCTCATAACGTGCCTCAAAGAAGCTGTTTGCAGGACTTTTTTTTTTTAGCATCCTGCCAGCGCAACCTATATCAGCCCCATGTGCTTTTATCTCTGTACCTGGAACATATAAATGCATTGTATTTTTTTAGTAGCTTTGTATCGATAACAGCAAATCTACCTATCATTTAAACAATATAAAAATTCAAAATGCTAACCACAACATCACCCCCAGCTACATCACCAACCTCATCTGCAGATATCACCCAAATCGTCCTCTCCGCTCCTCCTGCTCTCTAGCTCCCTTGTTACCTCCTCTCATGCTTGCCTTCAGGAGTTCTCCCATCCTCTGGAACTCCCTGCCCGGTATATCCTAACCTGTCCACCTTTAGGAGATCCCTGAAAACTTACTTATTCAGGGAAGCCTATCTTACACCCACCTAACTACTGTCCCCGAGCCACCCCCATCAAATCATTCTCCACATTACCTTTTGTTTCACCCCCTCCCTTTAGAATGTAAGCTCTACGAGCAGGGCCCTCCTGTCCCTTCTGTATTGAACTGTACTGTAATTGTGTTTCCCCCTGCACATTGTAAAGTGCTGCATAAACTGTTGGCGTTATATAAATCGTGTATAATAATAACAATAAATAATAATAATAATAAATAATAATATGCACATGATCTTATTCCGAAACATGTCTGGACGCACTTTAAGATCCTCCCAGCTGGCCCATTAAACGCAGGTAACAGCTTTGGGGTGCATCTTAAAGTAGAGGGTTCCTTGTATGTTTACAACCATCTTTTGCTTAATATATGTCACATTGTAATTGTTATATACTTTTTTTTATTATTGTATACAAATAAATTGCCCTTTGCCTAAAATTTGACAAGTTTATGTGCTGCCTAAAAGTCATTGAGGGGCGTTTTGCACACATGTGCATAATTTGGATATTTACATGTCTGGGGTGTTGGCAGCTTCTCAGCAACCTCCACTTGGTTCTCTCCCCATATTTAACATATTATTTTGAACACAACTGTATAAACATTGCTGCTAAAATATGCATCCACCATTTTGCCATTTAAAAATGCACAGCAGTTGGCAAGTAGTTAAAGAATTTGTGCAGCACTTTACAACATGAGGGCAGACAGTTACAATACAATTCAATACAGGAGGAATCAGAGGACCCTGCTTGTTAGAGCTTACAATCTAGGAGGGAGGTTCAAGCGATACAAAAAAGGTAAAAAACGGTGGGGGATGAGCTGATGGAGAAAATGAAATACTTTTGGGTGGAGGCAGAATAGGCTTCTCTAAATAAAAAGGGATTTCATGGATCATCTAAATGACAGAGTAGGAGATAGTCGGACAGATTTGGGTAGGGAGTTTCATAGGATGGGAGAGGCTTTGGAGAAGTCCTGGAGTCGAGCATGAGAGGTGACAAGGGAGCTAAAGAGCAGGAGGTCTTCAGAGGAACTAAGAGAAGGATTTGATTGGTATTTTGAGCCTAGGTTAGTCTGGGGACCGAGTTGTGGATGGCTTTGTAAGTTATTGTTGGTATTTTAAATTTAATTTGCTGGATAAGCAGAAGCAAGTGGAGGAATTGGCAGAGAGGAAAAGCAGACACTGAATGGTTGGTAAGATGGAGCAGTCTGGCAGCAGCATTCATGATGGACTGAAGAGGGGATAGCTTATGTAAAAGGTAAGCCAATGAGGATGAAGTTGCAGTAGTCAAGGCAAGAGATAACCAAGGAGTGAATTACGAGCTTTGTGGTGTCATTGGTTACGAAGGCGTACGTTTTGGAGATGTTGCGGAGGTTGAGGCGGCAATATATGGACAGTGATTGGATGTGGGGCCGAAAGGAGAGTTTAGGAGTCCAGGATTACACCTAGCACCCTGGCATGCCCGACAGGTTGATAGTGGTGCCACCGATCTTGACAGAGAAGTCAGGGGAAAGGGCATGTGGGGGAGAAAATATTATGAGTTTGATTTTGGATAGATTGAGTTTTAGGAGACTGATGGCATGAGCTGAGGGGCAGAGAGATAGATCTGGGAATCACTAGTGTAGATATGGTATTAAAAGCCATAGGAGGCTGACCCAGTGAGGAATTGACTCCCATTGTACCTATATACATGTATTTTTGTTGGTTGGATTTAACAGTGGGGTGAAAACCTATGCTCGATTATGCTTGATGTGATATGACATACAAGGAAATTTGTACCCATTTGCATGTATATGCCTAGTACAACTTTATTGCTAAAGCATTTTTAATTATGTGGTGTGCATACACTATATATTTAAAATGATTGCACTAGTAGAATGATACACCGTGGATGGGGTTTGCTAAATGGTGTATTGGTAAATAGCTGTTGACTTGTTTTAAAAAGTCAAAATTTGCATACATCACATTGGCCATTTAGTCAACGTGGGATGCGTGTTTTGGGTTATGAGGAGTGCGTTTGACACAATATGATACAGCTGATGGAGCAGATTATGAAGGTACCACATGGTTTATATTTTTGGAATAGGGAAGAGATGATGGTAAATCATGCATATAGTCAGAAAATTACACCCACCAACATGTTGCTGGGTCTCTGTTCTCCTGGTCAGGAGCAACATCTGTTTAGGGTTACAAGAAAACGTTTACACCTGCTAGATAGATTAGTGTGGTAGTACAAGTTTGTACAAAAATTCTGCCTATAATCATTGGTAAGGGACCCAGTTGCATCAGTCATCTCTTGTATTTTTTAAAAATACGTTTCACCTAAGTCTTGCATCACCTCTTTGCATTTCGAAGATACAGTATCTAATTATCCTTGTGAATGCGCAAAAAAATCTTACATTAAAAACCAGCAGAGATCTACTATGTCTGTGTAAGGAAATAGTTATTTTTGTGAAACTGGAAAGCAAACCAATTTAATATATAATGTCTATGTAAATTTTTGGAAACCTTGGCATTCATTGCTCTCTTCACCTACTCTATTTTCCTCTGCTTCTACCTTAACCCTATTCCCCGATGTGCTATATCTTCAGCTTTAAAGTATGTTTCTTCCCAGTGAAAGTAATGTCAGGATGCGGTTTCCTGTAACATGATTCAAGGTATTATGCAATACAGCCCACATGTCTTTCATTTTGGACCAGAGATTTTTACTGTAAAACATGTCTTTTGGATCTACATTGTAGTGAAAAAGAAGAAAAAAAGTAGCAAAAAGTAGCATTTTATCTGACAATTCTGAAGCACAACATGTTGACAGCAGATGGACACACTGAACTCAAATTAAATATATATAGGTCCCGTGGGGTGCTCTGTCTGTAGTATACAGGTGTGAATATATTTAAAAGGTTTTTAATTATAAAAAAAAAAAAAAAAGGCCTCCTAACCTATTTTAATGTCATGTAGTATGCCCATGTTCATAATGAACATTTACCTGCCGTTGTGGTTCAGCATCAAGGCTGGAGGTTCAAGGAATCAGTTCACTCAGCAACATGCAGTTGAAGGGTATTTCTGCCCATGGTTGCCTATGCAGGGGGTTTCAACAATATATAACACAACTTCAGCCTCTTGGCTATATGGTCTGCTCAGATCCTCCTTCCGTTTTAGCACAGACACAAAGCCTAGTCTTGCAGGCGCTGGCCTGGTTACTTAGCTCCTCTTGAGGCCAGAACAGACATTCTCCTAGTGCCTGTTTACACACATTGCTCCTGCTGTTTTGTGGGCCAATACTCACATTGCCAATCAATCTCACACCTGGTCAAGGACTATTTCCATGCAAAGCCAAGCTTCTTTTCACAATGTCAGAGCTAGCCCATCACACCCACTTCTGTTTGGATTTGGAACATACACCCCCCCCAATTTTGGCACATCTGTGTCAGATAACACATTCATGGGCATTCTCCTGCCTCACACCATTTCAAACCCTGCCTTTAAAGGGGATATCCTCAGTATAACTCCAAAAAGATACCTTCTACACTTGACCACCATTACTCCATGATGTCCCAATAAACGTTTTAAAATCTGACAATTTTAGCATTTCAACAGGCAAGGAAATTAGAATAATGTCCCTGCCTAAGGGTCCTGCTATGTCCTCTAACTGTATGAACTTTACAGCGTTGTGCAGTAGCGTCACTCCACAGGTGTCATTCAATCTTTGAGCATTGGGGACAAAAGCTCAGAGCTCTCCCATTCTTTTTAAATTTTTAAGCAGTAGGTTTTTTTATCTTAAAGAGGAGTTTCACCCATTTAAAAGTCAGCGGCTACAAAAAAAAAAAAAGTGTAGCTGCTAACTTTTAATAATCAGACACTCACCTGTCCCACGGTCCAGCTATGCGGATGCAGAAAGCCTCGCTCCTCTCCGAGGCGCCGCCATTCTGTGGGCGACCGACTGTTGTTTCACAGCCGGGTCCGCACTGCACAAACGCAAGCCGTGCTGCGTGCTGTGAATGCCCAGGCAATCTTCTGGGATCTGTGATGTGTCCCAGAAGATTGCAGGGATGGAGGGGGAAGAGGTAAACTTCCTTCAAGCGCCGCAGAGCCAGGGGAGGAAGTGGGAGCTGGGTGCATGTGAAAACAGGGTACCCGCTCCTCCCCAAAAAAAAAAAAATGACATGTCAAATGTGGCTTGTCAGAGGGTCATCTGCACTTAAAGGGGAAGGTCCGCTTTAATGCATTCTATGATAAAAAAAAAAACCCTTGTGTGAAGCAGCCCCCCCCAGCACCCCCGCTAATTACCTACCTGAGCCCCTTCTCTCTCCAGCGACGTCCGCGATCCCCTCAGCCATCCAGGACACCACTCCTGATTCTCTGAGACAGAGCATTTGCGCCATTGGCTCCCGTGGCTGTCAAAGTCAGTCAGCCAATCAGGGGAGAGGGGGGGCAGGGCCAGGTCTGGGCTCCATGTCTGAATGGATACACGGAGCTCTGACTGGGCTTGGGTGCATCCTGTAGCAAGCTGTCATTGATGGTGGATTCAATTACTTTTTGTTTTACTAAAGGTTTTGTCAAAAAGCCGTTTTTTACTGTTTACATTTTTTGTGAATGAATTAGGGGTTCTATGTACCACTCACTCACAGGGGGGCGGGGGGGTCAGTATCTGGGGATCCACTTACTTCCAGATTCCAATAAGCCACCCGTCCGCAAACTCCCACAACCACTGGGCCAGGGTTGTGGGGAAGAGACTCATGTGCTCGTCAGCATGGGACAAGGTGCTTTGCCTGGGGACGTCTTACCTGCCAAGGAAAGCCTCTGTGTTAAGGGGAATGTGGCCTGGTATGTCCAGGAAGGGGGAGCACATGCTCACCCCTCCTCAAGGCCAGGTGCATTCCGAGATAATGATCTGGTGTGGATTTTTTGGGAGCACCTCACGCTTTTTCAACTTGATTTTTGCAAGGGGTTTCCCCTTAAAATCAATACCAAACATTAAAGGGGCTGTGTAAACCCTTGTATTTTTTTAGCATAATGCATCCTAGGCATTAAGGTGAAAACTTCTGGCAGTGAGCGCCCCCCCCCCCCCAGCCCCCCTGGCAGTGAGCGCCCCCCCCCCCCCCCGTTTTACTTACCTGAGCCCCGTAATTCCCTTGGCAGAGATGCACTTTCCCTCTCTGTACGGGGTCCCGGCTCTTGATTGGATAGATTGATAGCAGCACAGCCATTGGCTCCCGCTGCTGTCAATCAAATCCAATGACACGGGCGCGGGGGGCCGAGGCCGAACCTGGCATTCGTGTCTATGAGCGCAAATGCTGGACTCGGGAGCGCTTCTCCTAGGGGGTTATCTGATGCAGGGAGGAGCCGTGAGAGCCAAGGGACCCCAGAAGAGGAGGATCAGGGCCACTCGAGTTGCACAGTGGAGGTAGGTATGACTTTTTTTATATAACAAAGTTTACAATCACTTTAAGGGTATAGATGAATGAAATCCCCAGCCATTTTTACAAACAGAACAAAGCTGCTGGGAGCCATCACTTTGCCAGTATTCTAAGCACACTTTTTTCTATGCAGTACAAAATGATCACTTCCAGCACTCAGAGGTCCTCCACTGTTGAAAAGGACCATGCAACAATTTCAAATGCTAGGTGGATGCAGCCTTCCATGGAGAGGGGAATAAAAAGTGGAACTACAAAAACAAGGAGACAGGAAGGCGCAAGCACCTAGTGCATTACAGCAAAAAAAAAAAAAGATATAAAATTGAATACAAGAGTGCATCTGGTAAAAAAAACATAGACCACAAGATTCTATATAGTGTAATATATGTATGCTCCAATTGTATTCCACTTTATAACCAAGCTGACGTGTTTCAGGGGCGCATCCCCTTCCTCAGAGCTGAGCTCCAGCTCCCTGCCTGTGGGAAAGTTTTGTTGAACTCCTTGCCTATTAGCCCAGAAAACGGTCATTTTTCATTTGACAGATTCATCTGCCATTGATTTCAGCGGGGTTTGCTTTTGGCATCTGAACTTTGAATGAGAACTGAGTGGTAGGGATAAGCCAAACTGCCCTGGGTTCGAGCAGGGTTCTTCTTCAAAGAACAATTCTAAACATTAGGATTTCCCATCACTTTTTGCCAATGGTCACAATGACCTGACAAGAGTTTTAGCTAAACATACACTTTAACCGCTTTTGGATATATTACTGTGGCAGGGCGGCCCTTCAGCAAGAAATCACGTACCTGTACATCTTTTTTCTTTTCTGGTCTTGAGCACGCATGGGCGCCGCTGGCATCCCGCTCCTGCTGTGATTAGACACAGCGGGAGCCAATTAGCAGGTTCGTCGGACCTGATGTCCGCCATCCTGCTAAGCAGGAAAGCGGATCTGTCTTCCCCCCCAGTCAAAGCATCCACCAGACAGTTAGCACGCACTCCCAGGGAACACAGTTAACCCGTTGATCGCCCCTGATGTTAACCCCCTCCCTGCCAGTGTCATTAGTACAGTGATAGTACATTTTTTTTTAGCACTGATCACTGTATTGGTATCACGGGTCCTCAAAAAGTGTCACTTCGTGTCAGATGCCAAGTCACAGTCTGGCTAAAAATTGCTGATATCCACCATTACTAGTAAAAAAAATAAATAAAATTCCATAAATCTATCCCATAGGTTTGTAGATGCTATAACTTTTTTGCAAACCAATCAATATATGCTTATTGGGATTTTTACAAAAAATATGAAGCAGCATACTGACCTAAATTCATGAAGAATTTTTTTTTTTTTTTCTACTTTTTTTATTAGATATGTTTTAAAGCAGAAAGTAAAAAAATAATGTTTTTTCTTCAAAATTTACACTTTGTTTATAGCGCAAAAAATGTGTGAGAAAAAAAAAAAAAAAATAGGACATTAATTTTATTTGGGCACAGCATCACACGACCGCGCAATTGTCAGTTTAAGTAACGCAGTGTCATATCGCAAAAAATGGCCTGGTCATTAAGGGGTAAAACCTTCCGGGGCTGAAGTGGTTAAAGTGCCTACATAAACTTTTTATTTTGTCATAGCTACTCCACCATAGATACAATTTGGTGAGTGAGTGCTTTCACCCTAGGACACATCAGCCGGATTGGCATGTGAAAGTAATAAAAATTAAAAAAAAAAAAAAAAAAAAACTGCAACATTAGATATTTGTAGCGCTAAGATAATAAACAATAAAGTCCATCAATAATAAAAAAAACTGAGAAATCGATCGAATCCAAGTCTTCATCCAACAACATAAAGAGCGGATAGAATAGCCACCACCAACACCCGAATCAACTGACCCTTACCGTCAGTGTGTAGGGTACACACAAAGTAAGTATTGGTGAATGCCCCAGCAGTCCTTCTGCATCAATCGATCCACTCAGATAGCAGTTAAGCCTATTCATCTCTCAATGTTCAGATCACTTAAACTTCCATGGACAGCTCAAGCATCCACATAGGTAAATGCTAATTGAGCAGACATCCAAAAATAGGATTATATAAAAAAGAAGCCTGGTAAACTCACAATATGAAAGGACCACCAAGCATGTGGAAACATAACAGTGTTTCCAACCGAAAAGATGGCCGCCGCGTCTCCAATCGGCGTCACACGTCCTTAGCTCCACCCGACGTTTCGACATAAGGATGCGTCACCAGGGGTATGGTTTAGGGTGTGTGAGGCAGTCTATTTATAGGGGACAGACCAGCTGCAATACCGGAAGTCGGATGCGCTCCACAGACCGGAAATTAATTACATTCCGGGTACAGGAAGACACAGCAAACCTCCGGGAATTAAAAACAAATACTTCATGCTAAAATTAGCAAGATATATGCAAAAAACTTCACCAAAAAGCAATTATTAATCACAAGGACAATGACAGTATTTAAACTGGAAAAAATGGGACGCAGAACGGAACAGAGAGGCAGCGACATCTAGTGGGGGAAACAAAAATTATCACAATTACAAATAAACGGTCTAAATACAAAGAATAAAAATTATTGATAAAAACCAAACCCTAAGAAGGGACAATGATAAATATTAAACATATATCTAAATAAAATAAAAATAATAAAAAGATAATATATAGAATAAAAAACAGATACGAATCAACTGTTAATGAAGGAATGGATATCCCATTCAACATTCATTCCAAAAGGAGGGAATGTTTGGGCTCGATATATCCACCTGGTTTCTAACCTGGAGACCCCCCTAACCATGTTACTTTCTCTCCAATGGCCAGAAAAACTGTCAATCCCCAAAAAGGTGGTACCTTCAGGGTTGCAATTATGTTTCAGGGCATAATGCTTGGAGAGGCTGTGCTTAAGAAGCCCTATCTTAATATTTGTAACATGTTCATTCAACCTCGTCTGTAACATGCGTTTAGTGCACCCAATGTATTGGAGACTGCAGGGACACTGAACGATGTAAACATACTTAGTAGAACATGTAATACGGTTTTATGGGAAATACTTCCTGAGTCGAGGTGGACTGAAATGACTCAGTTCTCCTATTCTTACTGGCATTTAAGTTACAAATGGGACACTTTCTACAAGGAAAATATCCCCCATTTTATGAAAGAAAACAAGTTGCTTTGGAGGATGCACCCCATTAGGAGAAAACTGCAATTTCAGGGGAGAAACCCCTCTGTATACCACGCGGGGTGCATCAGGTAGGTTTGACCCTATTACCCCATCCCCCTTCAGAACCTTCCAGTGTCTTTGTATGATTTTCTTGATATCATAATGTTGATTAGAGTATGTAGTGACAAGTGAATATTTAAAACTCTCGTCCACCCTTTTAGATTTAGGTACCAAGAGGTCCTCCCTGTTAATCGAGAGCCAATCTAAATAGTCCTAGTTCATTGGAATCATATCCCTTTTCCAGAAACCTCTTTTTGAGTATATTGAGGATTCCTGCACAAAATCTTCCTGATCTGTGCAGTTTCTCCTCAACCTCAAAAATTGGCTCTTAGGGATTGATTTAAGCCAGGATTTATGGTGACTACTCTCAGAATCAATGTAGCCGTTCAGATCAGTGTCTTTGAAGTAGGTTGATGTACTAATTATACCATCCACAACTTTGATCCTCAGATCAAGGAAATGGATATCAGTTTTACTGGCTTCATGGGTAAGGAGAATATCCCTATCATTGTTATTCAGTCCTGCTATAAACTTGTTAAGGGATTCGAGGTCACCATCCCACAGGAGGAGGATGTCATCTATCATCTCCAGAAGACCAGTTCGGACCTGAATTCACAATATATGGCATCCTCCTCCCATTTGGTCATAAAAAGATTGGCCATGCTGGGGGCAAACTTTGCCCCAATGGCCACACCTCTATTCTGCACATAAAAAGAACCACCATACCAAAAATAGTTATGTTCCATAGCATAGTCCAAAAATTTTAGGATGAAAGTTTTGTTTAGCATGAAGAGAATAATTTTTCAAGAAAAAGTCAGCTTCTCTGCCATGTTGATGTTAAATGACCGTATATAACAAAGAAACATCAGCATGGCAAGAACATAACACTTTCCATTCAACAAGCTTGAGTGCATTAATTACCTGTGTGGAATCCCTCAGATAAGATGGAGTATTGATCACCAAGGGTTGCAGGAAATGATCTACGCATTTGCCCACCTTGGAAGTCACCGAATCAATCCCACTAATGATTGGCCTCCCAGGGGGGCAAACTGGATTTTTGTGCACTTTGGGTCGGTAATAAATTACTGGAACCCTAGGGGCAACAGGAACTAGAAAAGTTCTCCTTTTTGGATAGAATCCTCTGTTGAATCCCTCTTCCACCAAACCTTTTAGTTTTTTTTATACTCGGAGGTAGGGTTTCCTCTCAAGGGAACATAGGTCTCTCAGAGTAATCTCAGCATTTCATTATTGTAAACTTCGCAATCTAATAACATTCCTGCCCTCCCTTATCGGCGGGGCGCACAATAATGTCTTTCCATTCTTTGAGAAGCTCCAATCCCTTTTGAAGGTAAACTCTCTATTCTTAACCTGTAGCAACTGTAAGTCATTATTAATTTAATTAAAATCTCTGAAAACAGATTGAGGGAGCCAAATGGCCAGGTGGGTTAAAAATTGATGCATTAGATAGGTTGGAATTCCTCCTCATATCAGCAGATACTGCAATATTAGAGCTAAAGGGGTTTGAAATCATATAGTGCTGAATAGACCTGTGTAATTCGTTATTTGCGTTTTTTTTTAAATTTCCAAAAATCTGAAAATTCAAAAGAATGAAAATCTGAAAATTCGAAAATCTGAAATAATTAATTAATATTAAAATTATAGGTACTGAAATTTCCTTTCATATTTGGCTGTTAGTGAACATAACGAGTACGAATTTATCCGAAGTTACGAATTATCTCAAATAACGAATGCCGTATCTAAACGAATGGAACGCAACAATCCAATAATAATAAAACCATTTTATAATGTTTATTAATTTGTTCCATTCCATTTGTTTATATGCGGCAATTCAAAAATTCGAAGTTCGGAAATTTGAAAATGAGAAATTTTCGAAAAAAGCAAACAAAAACGAATGAAACGAAAACAAATTTTTTGTCAGTGGACTTGTCTACTTTTTACCAACAGGTTACATATAAAAAGATGGATATCCTTGATTGTTTCAAATTTATTAATTTGGGAAGTGGGACAAAAAAAAAAAAAAAAAAAAAACACAAACACTTTAGAAACATTTAATAAGGACATTCTTGTCAAGGACAAAAAGTTCTATCGCGACAAGAAAGCCTTTAGAGAGAGGAGTGAGCATATAAAAAAAAAAAAATTAAAACCAGTAAAATAAAACCAGTGAAAAAGATTTTTTTTTTATTTATTATTGTCATTATTAATTCATTACGTTCCATTTGTTTAGCTGCGGCAGTCATTATTTCATGGAACATGTGTTTTACCATAATTTCCAATCGGCAGGGCGTTTTGGGAGCGCTAAATAAAGCACTCCCAACCTGCCCCAAAGATGCTGCTTGCAGGACTTTTGGGAACGTCCCGCAAGCGAAAGTGAAAAGTCACACTGGAAAGAATGAGAGGCGGTTTTCAGGCACTTAGAAGAGGCTATTTCCAGCGCTAAAGCGCCTGTAAACCTCCCCAGTGTGAAAGGGGTCTAAATACATAAAAGGATTATAATTGATGGACATATGTATTTTTCCAACCTAAAAATGTAACTGTCATGTTTAAAAAAAAAAAAAAAAAAACTTTTAAAAAATGGAATTCAACACATCATGAACAGAAGATTAAATGTATGATAAACTGAAGCATTATGTGGTGCATGACCAGTACTGTAAAATACATCATACGTTTTGTCACAGTGACCTGACAGTTGAACTACACATGTGGTTAACTGGAAAACTTACTTTTAAAATAACATAAGAATTGTTGAAAATGATTGACAGTACTACTGAAATGCAGTATTGCCAGAACAATTGTAAGCTGGTGGCAGAATTCCTTATCTTTGAGCTAAAGTGGTATTAAACTCAAAATCAAAAATGTAACATATTGTAGCTCGCTAATCATTAGATGTGGTGGCTGCATTATTTTTCTCTTTTCTTTTAGTTTTTTTTCCTTTATTTTCACCTGGTGATCCAGACACCTCGATCCCTTTCACACCAAGGCGCTTCAAAAATGCCCTAAAACGCCTTAGCGTTATTACCGCATTTTTACAGCGTTTTAGGGGCGTTAGCGGTAAAATTAACGCAACGCTGCAGGCGTTTTGACAGCATTTTTCAAGCGTTATTTAAGCATGTGTTATTGATGCTATCTTTCTGCTTGCATGTTTATCCTTTGTGATATCATGTAAAACAAGCAGTGTCTTGTAAAGTAACAAGCAGTGTCTTCAAATCTTAATTTTTCTGGGATTAATTCTTTTTTTTTGGCACTTTAATGGTCTGTTTAATCATTCTGACCTTTCCACAATTTCAGCCCTGTTGTTGTAGATGCTCTCTTTTCTGCTTGCATGTTTACCTTTTTGTGAGATCATGTGAATTTTCTACAGCTCAGGGCGGATTATAGGCGCTATTCAGGCGTTTTTACAGCGTTTTCAATTTATTTCAATGGAGAGGGGCGTTTTTGAAGCGCTTTTTTCAAGGCCCAAAAGCTGCTGCTTGCAGGACTTTTCTTAAAGCCCCGCCAGCGCGGGGCAGAAAGAGGACAGGTCCGTCGCTGCACACTGTGCAGCGACGGACCTGTCAGAGCGCCGCTTTCCCCTATGGGGGGATCGGATGATGACGGACCGTAGAGTCTGTCGTCACCTGATCCGATCACGGATGGAAAAGTAGGTTTTTCCTCCGTTACACTTTTTCGGATCGGAGTGCGTCGGATGTCAGCGGACGTTCATCCGCTATTCCATAGGGATACATGTATGTCCGTTTTTCATTCAAAAACGGAAGGATGAAAAACAGACAGACATACGGATCGTCCGTGTGAAATAGCCCTATGTGTTGTTTTCCAACTCCCTTTAACAGACAAAGTGGCAGTTAGAAGGTTGAGACAAACCACTTGCCACTGAAAAGGAGGTGCTTACAATGATCAGCGTTTTTTTTTGTTTTTTTTATTATTTATGTAAAGCCCATATGGCAAAAAAATAGAGAATAAAAAAAAAAAAAAAAAAAAAAAAAAACACTGTTGCTGTAAATTAGTTATAAAGTGTTAGCTGGAGTTTAGTTTTAATTTGTTAGTCAAGTCCATGTAAATCTGCTAGTAAAACTAAGGCAGCCCTCTCCTCAGATTAACACTACTGCAGTCCAAAAGGTATCTCCATTGCTCCTCCATCCACAGTGGTGACATCCTAATGCTGGCCCCATACACTATACGAAAAATTGGCCGAAATGCAGACATTTGGCTGAAATTTTCTGCCGAACAAATGATAAATTGAAAAAGTTAATGCGTTTCCCATCAGAACGGTTTGCACTAGGTACGGTATATGTAAAAAACAAAAAATGGATGTCCACTGAACGATTTATCGGTCATTACATGAGGGCATTATCGTTTGCTCACAGTCGAATGTTCGTTTTTTGAAAATGGGTTCAGACGATTTTTTGTATAGTGTATGGCCAGCATAAGACAAAAAAAGTGTGTTACTGGCAGTATCACCGGGGAAAAAATAAAAAGAAAGAAAGCCTAAGAAAAACGAATGCAGCCACCTCATAATTAATATGTTTCTAGTTCTAATACCAATTTTAAAATTCAAGAGAAAATAACAGATATAGTTTGTATTTGTTGGACAACAAATACCAAATTGCCTAACAAAGGGTATGCAGAAGATTGGTTTTATAATTGACCAAGACATTTAGAGCCCATTTAAATTTTGCGGTGCATTGTTGCATTGCCTGTTATACCATACATGTGTGTTGTCATGCGTGCAGTGTGTATATGTGCATTGCTGGTGTGTTGGGGTGCTGCTCAAAATTAATTGCACTACAGTCAATGCACGTAAAGTGCATTGGTGTGTGTTCCTGTATCAACCTAAATCTTTATGAAAAATGAACACTGAAAGAAAAACATTTTTTGCACTGTAATCAGAATAATGAACTATGTATTTCAAATTCATTTTTTGTTAGAATTTGGGCATTGCTAGAAAAAATGCTTGGGCAGTTGCTACAATATTGAACATCCTTCCTATTTAGTGTAGCACTGAAAGCCACCATGAACGAGAGAGTTTACATTATGGGGCATCTCCTGTAATTCTTGTGGGTGCCGGTCAGTTTTATTTGAGGAATGGACCTTTGCTATATCATGGATAATTTCCGTATACTTAAAGAGGAGCTCCAGTCACCCGTGTGAAAATTTTTAGGTCAGCAGCTAAAAAGAAAAACGATAGCTGCTGACTTTTAATAAACAGACACTCACCTGTCCCAGGATCCAGCATTGTGCTCACCCAAACCGGTTTCTTCACCAGACTTGGGTTCCCGGCGCTGGCATTAATTGTGGGTAGACATGTGCAATTAGTTTTGGTCTAAATCTAAATTCCGATAAATTTTTAGTTGCTCGGAGATTCAGATTTTGTTGACATTCGTTTAGTTTCGTTTTGATTATTCATTTTCTAACGAATTCCAAGTTTTCAGAACGATTCAAAATGGGGTTGTTCGAAAAATGATCGACTGACCCGAATTCTATGTGAAGAGTAGCTGGTTGTTAAGGAGCAGGCTGAGAAGCTGGCCACCGTGTCCTTAACAACCGATGCTTCATCAGCTGTCAGCGGGTTTACCCGCTGACAGCTGAGTGTAAACAGCATTGCCGACAAAACAAAACTGTGGGGGTCCCCCAATCCATACCGAGCCTTTCGGGTCTGGTATGGGTTTTAAGGGAAACCCCACACCAAAATTTAAGAAAAAAAAAAATGGTGTGGGGTCCCCAAAATCCATACATGACTTATCCGAGCATGCAGCCCAGCAGGCCAAGAAAGGGGGGGGGATGAGCAAGTGCCCCCCCGAACCATATCAGGCCACGTCATCAACATGAGGGGTGTTACTCCTTGTCCCCAGGTAGATGGGGACAAGGACCTCTTCCCCACAACCCTGGCCCGGTGGTTATGGAGGCCTGCGGGCAGGGGGCTTACCGGAACATAGAAACCCCCCTTTAACAAGTGGACCCCCAGATTCCGCTTCTCCATGCGAATGAGTATGACATAAAAAGACAAAACAAAATGGAAGGCGCACACACCTAGTGCATTACCAAAAACATTAAATAATAAAAATCAGTAAAAAGTGAGTATTGACAAAGTAGCAACTCTCAAAGAGGCAAAAAAAAAAAAACACAATGAATAGTGCAGACGTATCCCGGGGGGTGCACCCCCTTCCAATGGGCCAAGCTACTATTTTTGTCTTCGTGTTTTGTCTTCGCAGCTTCTATCAGATTATCCCATCTGAGAAGGGCAGCAGCCGCCTAGTCTTGGAATACTGATGTCCCTATTGCTTTTTACCACAAAAGACCTTCTGGAAGCGACTGCTACTTTTTTTTTTTTTTTTTTAATGAGTAGGGGTACATGCAGGAGGTGAGCAGCGACTGTAGTCTGAGCAAGCCCTGTCCAGACCGCGGTCCCCATTTACCTCTTACTGGGCAGCCCGGTCATCAACAGGCCACAGATTGGGTGGCCTCAGCCCACCAGGCAAATACCCTGTGTGCCCTATGTCCAGCCCGGGCCAGCCAATAACAGTAGAAGTCATTGACCACTTCATGTACAGTTTGTTATACAAAAATCTTTTTATAAAAAAGGTGTTGACCAGGAAGTGGAAACCTCAGGGGAGATATTGGATACAACCCATTTCCTATCAGCGTGACAGGTTTGGATGCTGTATTATATCCTAAAGTCCAACTCCAGTCAAAATTGTTTATTAGAGTCCCTATCAGGTTTTTACTGCTGGGGAGATTTCCCATTGATTTCTGGTTGGACCTCATCTTCAAACAAAAAGGAGGAAAAACAAAAAAAAAAAAAAAAAAAAAAAACACACAAACACATTCTTAGTAGGATAAGGGGGAAGAATCGCATATTCTTCAGGTAATAAGCAGTCCAAAAGGTATATTTTGGCCCCAAGTGCAGCATAGATGAATTCCACAGAGCAGTGGGGTTTGGTGAAATTAGGGTGCTTAAATGAGGATTGTCTGAAAATTACACTTATCACTCTAATGCCCTGTACACACAGTCGGATTTTCCGACGGAAAATGTGTGATAGGACCTTGTTGTCGGAAATTCCGACCGCGTGTGGGCTCCATCACACATTTTTCATCGGAATTTCTCCGAAAAAATTAAGAGACGAAAGCTATTGGCTACTGCCCCGTTTTTTGTCGCGACTTACGCGTTTTACGTCACCGCGTTCAGAACGATTGGATTTTCCGACAAGTTTGTGTGACCGTGTGTATGCAAGACAAGTTTGAGCCAACATCCGTCGGAAAAAATCCATGGATTTTGTTGTCAAAATGTCCGATCAATGTCCGACCGTGTGTACAGGGCATAAGAATAGAGGGCATTACTGATTAAAAATAATGTTGTCACGTACCTGGTGGCGAGCCCGACGTGTAGAGGAAGTCCTCTCATACAGCTCCAGCTCGTGAGCCACTGATAGTGGGACAGCAGACTCAGGAGCACGGCGAGGTAAGAGTGCCTATGATCAATTCAGAAATCTGTACAAGTAGAAGCCAGGAACCCACGAACAGGAAGCTGGAACTAGCAGGTAGCAGGCAAGCGAGATGGTAGATAGGCTGGCAGACTTGGCAAGAGGCAAGCAGAGGTACACCACAGGAAGCAGGAGCTGTAGCAGGCTGGACGGCTAGAAGCAGGGTCAGACGAGCCGGGTCAACAACAGACAGGCAGATCAGGAACAGGCAGGAGGCAGAGGCATAGTCGGGTCACAGGCAAGTTTTGGCAACAGACGGGCAGATCAGGCATAAACAGCAGGCAGAAGCGTAGTCCGGTCACAGGCAGGTTTTGGCAACAGGAACTGGAGGCAGAGATTCGTCCATAGGAAGCCAGAGGTCAGGGCAGGAAGAGGTAGTCAGGAACAAGTCGGATCCGTAGCAGAAGTCAACACACAGGAATCAGGATTCAGGTAAACGCTGTAGACCAAGCAGCAACCAGTCAGCCTTGGAGCTCCATTTAAATAAGCCGACTGGCACCGGTTCTGGTGACAGATGCGAACGCGCGGTTGCGCATGCATGTTTGAACAGCGCCTGTGGGCGTTCTGGATATTCTTGGTTGGCGCCTGCGCACAGGTATGTGACTGGAGAGGGCAGCTGTGCTCCGCAGAAGTCTTTCCTGACAAATGTATAAAAACTGTTGACCTCATTGCATAGTCTCTATAGCAACAGAAAAACTACCCAAGAATCACTACTTCAGTAAGACAGCTTAGAACACAAACTGCTTCTTGCACTTATCCGAAAACACTGCCCCTCTTGGTGAGGTCCAAGGTAGCTCAGGTAACACAGGCAAACAGCTGGAGGAATCCTAAACTGACACACGGGATCCATTCCACTATATTTTGGGAGATCCTTACCACTGTAGTTGGGGAATCTGAAGAAGCTGCATGGAGATAGGCTCATTCCTGGCTGCCCGCATGCTGCTTCTGACAGCGGAGGGCCTCTCTCCTGGTCGTAGATCATTTGACTAGCCATCTCTACCTCATCAGGTGTGGCCTCTGAGCGAGGGAAGCAGAGGAATTTATCCTCACCGGGCATGTCTAGGACCAGGGAGTTGTGGGAAAAGGAGTTAAAGGCGTCTGTGCCTGCATCTGAGTATCGTGGGTAAATATGCACTCTTATACAGATCATTTTAATGTAACAATCAAAAGTAATGGCTTAGAGAATGATCTCCGCATACAGAGCAATGGTAAACTACTCAAAAGGAAAAAGGCAAGGTAAAAATGGCCACAAAATTACATATAGGAATATTAATTACCTTTTTTAATATATACTTCTACATCTCTATTGGACAATTTTAAGTCTAGCATTTGCAGTTCAACAATAGCTTGGAAAAAGCATGTGTGTGCTCCGGCTATGTATTGAGTTGCAGTTAACTATTTTTAGCTACATCTATTTTTAGAAAGAACCATTTCTTCAATAGTTAATTTTTACATAGTATCCATTTAAAAAAAAAAAAATAAACAGCCTGTGATTCTTTTGCTGCGCCAGTGGCAGATCATATGAAATGTAAGTGAGTGTCTTTACATGCTGATGACATTTTACCTTCGCATGCTAGATTGTTTTCAAAAGAGATTCCAGACTGTCTATAAATGAAGGGCCAAGCAAAAACAAACAATGAGAGAGGAATTAGTGCAACTGCAGCTAATGTTTAGTGTTCATCTCCCCAGACCTTCTAGTTTTACTTGCTTTTGGGGCTATACAAATTCATAATACCAGATCTGTGCTGCTCATCCTTAGATTTATTATGTGAATAAAATGCACACAGCTATTAAGCATGTAAGCCTTGACATGTTTTACGCTCAAGAATCTTTTCACAAGCATTCATATTTATCATCGTTTTTATGAAATATAGTGTACATATTTTTCATATGTTTTAATGGGTAATTGTGTTGCCATGGCTATTTGTAGTAATTTTATAGCACCAATATGGAGTTATACCTTTAAGACCATGTGCTGTTTTAGGATCCTAAGGCTCCCCCTATTTATATGCAAATGAACCAGTCAGACTGGTTTATGAGCCAAGCAGAGGAAGTTCTGGGGCGGTGGGGACTCTGAACAGGCATGTGGTGGGACAAAATGCCACAAATACACAGTCGGAATTTCTGACAACAAATGTTCGATGTGAGCTTGTCGTCGAAAATTCCGGAAAAAGAAAAAAGAAAAAAAGATAGTCACTATACATAAGACAGTGACACTTACATTAGGTGCATAAAATGTCCACAATTTTGAAACCCTATACATACCCTTTTCCTGTATTCTTTAGGCCAGTCTGTTGATGTAACTGGTTCTCCCTCTTCTTCCTCACCAGTGGCAGTAGGGAGTTCTACTTCCGCAATTGACCAGTGTTCAGGTAAGGACCTGAAAATTCTGCATAATCCCAGAGGGTATCATTAAAGGCCTTCAAGGCAAGTGGGATGGATGATCCTGGCCATCATCCAACCCAAAGGAGGAGCATTGGCCAAGAGCAGTTAAGGTGGCCATACACTAGTAGTTTTGTTCAAATTTTTTTCTTTTAAGAATGTTCATTTGATTTTCTAATAAGTGGGTTCAAATCGACAGTCGTTTTTTGGACCAGAGCGATGAGAAAATTTGAAGGAGCAGAATGCATAATTTTTCTTAAACTAACAAAATTACTAGCAATGAATGTGGTTCTTATAGGAGATTGCAGTAATCCCAAAAAATGGAATCTTAAGAGCAAACAAAATATTGAAGTACTTTCAAACATTTATCAAATATACTGAGAATTTTTGTACAAATGTTCATGAACGTTCGAAAATCTTAGTGTGTGGCCAGTTTTAGTCAGCAGGGAACAGAACAGGAGAGTAGGCGAGTATTGAAAGCTGCTTTTTTTTCTTCTTAATTAAATATGCTGGGTAAAGGATTATTAGAATTCTTATGAAAAATAGAGCCCTGCTTTAATTTCCTAGGGATATTTCCTGTATGTCATTAGTACAGAACAGTATAGCATAGAATTTTGGGGACAAATTATAAAATGCTCTAGAATTCAGTACTTCTGAGATGCTGATAAGATCTGCAGGATATTTATCCTACTGAACTGCAAATAATCTTTTTATTTCAGATTAGCCATTTGTGTTTTTTTTAAAATAATTTTTATTACATTTTCCGTATATACTCGAGTACAAGTCGAGTATAAGTCGAGGCCCTAATTTACCACAAAAAAAAAAAAAAAAAAAAAAAAAAAAAAAAAAAAAAAAAGGGAAAAAAAAAAACGTATTGCCCCGAGTATAAGACGAGGTTGAGAAATGCAGCATCTACTGTAAGTAGAAAAAGAGGGTCAACAATGCCCATCTGCAGCTGTATACCTCCCTGTGTCCTGTGTATATGTGCATGTGTCCTGTACCTGTGTATGTGCATGTGTCCTGTGTGTATGTGTCCTGTGTATGTGTGCATGTGTGCATGTGTGCATGTGTCTGTGTGCATCCTACCTGTGTCCTGTGCATGCCTCCGTGTGCCGATCTGCACCGATCAGCGTGTGCTATTACTATTCGGCAGCCAGTCACTGTTCAAAAGCCGTGCCTCCTCCTCGTCCATGATGATAGGTAGAAAACTCCATTTCCCAGCAGTCAGCCTATCACGGACATTCTCTCGTCCTGATACCATGGACGAGGATGAGAGAATGTCTGTGATAGGCTGTACACTGACTGCCCATCACAGACGAGGAGGAGGCGTGGCTTTGGAACAGTGAGAAGCTGCCGAGTGGTATGTAGCACACGCTGGCCGCCGTCTGTCTGCATGACACGCTGATCATGTAGGCAGATGGCGGTGACTCGAGTAAAAGTCGAGGGGGGCACTTTCAGCCCCAAAAAAGGGGCTGAAAATTTTGACTTATACTCGAGTATATACGGTACAAAAAGATTTTTTTTCACACCAAAATGTGTAATGCATTGCTTGCAATATAACATATGGACATAGTAACATAGAATTGTATTGATCAAAATACACCATTAGCCCCTCTCAGATTTTACCAATCTAGAAAAAAATACAGAGGAATTTGCCAGTGATAAAGTAATACATCCTCAAATGTGCATACACGGGAGAGAAAAAAAAAAAAAAAAAAAAAAAAGAAGGTGGAAGGAACAAAGCAAGCTTAAATCTGCACAAAGTGAATCATTTAACAGTACCACAGCAGGTACTCTAACAGAGGCTCTTTACCACATGATCAGCCATGTCCAATCACAGCTGATCACAGTGTAAACAGGAAGTCGTTTAATCGGCTTTTCCTCACTCGCATCTGACAGACGCGAGTAGAGGAGAGCCGATTGGCGGCTCTTCTGATGGGGGGGGGTCTGTGCTGATTGTTCATCAGCATAGCCCCCCCTGCGGATGCCCACCCAGGACCACCAGGGATACCCATAAAGGATGCTGACCAGGTATGCCACCCCGGACCACCAGGGATATGCCAATCAGTGCCCGGGCAGATGCCAATGTGTACCCATCAGCAACGCCTGCCAGTGCAATCAGTGCCACCCATAAGTGCAGCCTTTCAGTGCCGCCCATAAGTACCCATCAGTGTCGCCTATCAGTGCCACCCATAAGTACCCACCAGTGCAGCCTTTCAGTGCCACCTATCAGTGAGGGAGAAAACCTAAATTTACAAAATTGTTTAACAATTTGTTTAGCAAAAAATAAAAACCACAGAGGGGATCAAATACCACCAAAAGAAAGCTCCATTTGTGGGAACAAAATGATAAAAATGTTGTTTGAGTACAGTGTAGCACGACCACGCAATTGTCACTTAAAAAGTTACAGCGCTGAAAGCTGGCTTGGGCAGGAAAGGGGGAAGTGGTTTTGAAGTGGTTAAAAGAAGCCCTTCTGGAAGAAGTGAAGAGACAAGGTGGTAAAAGCTTTGCAAGAGCCGAAATTGGCGGTAGACTCCGTTGCGGATGTGTCAGTAGACGTCAATTGATGTTTTTTCAAGAGTGGTGTTCCCCGCAGTCAGGGCAAAGTGGTTATTATGGCTGAAACCATTGTTGGCGGATCCAGACTTGAAAATATAACCGGTGCAAGATACCAGACAACTGATCCAATCTATTTAGAAGTAGACAGAATACAGCTATCTCAAGGGTGACCACTAGCAGGTCAGGGCGAATATCATCCGGAAAAAAACCCCCCAAAAAAACTGAAAATTCAGAAAGGTCCAACATACAGGCAGCAACTCCCAAGTAGATACGAGGAGGCAAACTCCTACGGACTGAGAAAAAGATTAAGAAACTGGAGGAGAAGTACCCAATCTTGAAGCCTTAAAAATCTAAGGCACCTGTTATGGGAGAACAGCGGAAGTTCTTTTAAGGATGCACTCATCCCGGGTGTGCCTGTGTGAAGCTTTGCGCACACACCTGAATGGAAAATATTCAGGATCAGTGGGCCATAACAGCTATATTGGCGTGACATTGGTGAACATTTAAGGGATGTCCCCCTTTCTGGTACAAGAATTTTTATTGAAAAAAGTATAAAATCATTACAAATGTTCACCCACGCAGGGGCGTAATTCAATGAGCATAACAATCATAACATTGCTAGGTGGAATGTCTACCTTTCAATCTCTTCCAGTCAGCCAGGCTACCAGAGTTAATGGAAAAGTAAAAAATTCTGGTCCAGTTTGTAGCCGGATTAAATAAAAAAAATATAGCAATCTTGAACATTCCAATTGCCCAGAGGAGATGAGGATTCGGTTCACTTCTGTTCCTAGCGGAACAAAGATAAGGTAATAATCTGTGCCCAGTGCTAAAGTTGAAAAAACTCAACCAGCACAGGAAGTTGGAGTTGTGCGAGATAGAAAACCTCCAATCAATAAGATTATTGATAAATCTGGGAGACTGGATGCTCTGTAGGTTTATCAGACACCTACTTGTCCCAATTCAACCTCAATTCCGGTTTCCAGTTTCAGTGTCTCCCCTTCGGTCTGTACATCTCCCCAGGACATTCACAAATGTCTTACTGTCTGCAATAGCGACGGGGTAGAGAAAGTCAAAAGGTGCTTTGGGAGTGAAGTCTCTTCCAGCAGAACAGTGCCGGAGTGTCTATGGTTCTTCGTAAGTGACCAATTGTTTTTGAATGGAACATTATCACATCAGACCCCAGCTAGAAAGGTTGGGGACGCATTTCAAAGAGCAGGCTGCTCAAGGTCATGGGATGTTCAGCTTATGAGGCATAGTATTGAATGCTTTTGAACTGAGAGTAGTGTTCAAAGCCCTTCTGTCATTCACTCCTTTAGAAGAGCAAGATTTGTACTGTGCCTAGACAGCAATGGAAGGGTAGAATTCTTATGCCACGTACACACGAGCAGACTTTACGGCAGACTTGGTCCGGCAGACCGGACTCTGTTGGACAATTCGATCATGTGTGGGCTCCAGCGGACTTTTTTCTTCCCCAAAAGTTCGACGGACCAAGAAATAAAACCGGTTTCAAATCTTTCCAATGGACTCTGCTTTCTAGCATACAAACCGTTCGTCTGTGTGCAAGTCCAACGGACCAAAACTGACGCATGCTCTGAAGCAAGTACAAGACGGTCTGGTAAAACTAACCTTCGTATTGAAGCTAGCACATTCCTCGCGCTGCTAATTCTGTGATCTTTTATGGTTCAATAAGTTATTATTTTAAACAGATAGTCAAACCTAAAAGAAAAGGGAAAAACATTGCCAGTTGCCTGACATCAGGTCTCCTGGTCTACAAATATGGTTTATATAGATAACAAATACAGTGCAATCGAAAACATGTGTCAAAGTCATTAGACATCAAATTTAACGTTAAGCTTGTAGATCTATGTCTAATTGATATGCAAGTGTTTTCCCATAACTATGGGCGCCCCTTTGGGAACGTGCTGCACCCAGAAGTCAGGGAAACTGAGCATATAAACAAGAACCAATGTTTTCAGAATTTTAATGACCAAATTCCAGGTCCCCTAAAAAGTGGAGTGGAAAAAAAAAAAAAAAAAAGGAATTAAAATATATTGCTCCCAAGGTTGGTCCAAGGAGACTGGGGGAGAGGAGAAGGAAATAACAGAATAAAAAAGAAAGAAAATGGAGTATAGGAAAGATTATAGGGGGGGGTAGAAAGAGGGGGAAGGGGGAATTGAGACAGTGAGCCTCCGTCCGTGACAAGGCCCATAGCCCGAGCATATGGACCTACTGATAAGAGCTCAAACCCTCTTAGGTGGAATTCATCCTCGAGAGCCTTTGTTTCAGTTCATCTGAAGTAGAGTAATTTCTCCAAATACTTCAGACAAAAGGAAAAAAATAAATAACTTTGCTTGTTTGTGCAAAGCCTTGGCTTGCATTTCCTCCATGAGCGTGATGTCATTTAATTCACCTACTGTACACATTCCATTAGAGAGGGAGGCGTAGTGGTTTTCCAGTGCCTGGGTATTAGATGTCGTCCTGCACTGATAAAGAATTTTAGGAGGTTATATTTTGTGACTTGACAGTGCCGGGAAGTATAGAAAGAATTCTGTGATCTTTTAATACAGCGCATTCTTGTCTTCTTTATAAATGCGAGAATGAAGTTGTTTTTCTGCTTATATTCACACAGAGTTCTCACAAACTACTTTCTTCATTATTTATCCTCATGTCATGACTAATATTAGTTTTTAAAAGTCAGATCTCCATAAATAATGTAGCAAATTATTTTTTTGACTCATCTTTTGAAATGTCATCAATATATATTTTACAATTTGTGATAAATTCTCAAAAATCTATCGGTTTAAAATGTTTACTTTTTTTTTTGGAGTTTCAAGTTACCACAATAACCTGATTTTGTATTGTTTATGAACCTTAATGAAGTTGGTGTCCCTTGTTAATTTGACATTTTACAGTGACTGCACTTCCAACATGTGCACTTGCAGTGCAATTTATAAAGTGTACTTTGCACTTGAATTGCAAAATGATTTTGCCTTTTGTAAATAACCCCCATAGTCTTTGACATGTACCTGCCTACTCACAAATAAAATGTCCTTTTTGAATAAAAACACATAGTAAATAATTTTAGGTAAATAAAATAGCCATTTATTCTGGGAAAAACAAAATGAGGAAGGCAACACTGGAGACACTTTTGGAATGTGTGAAGCCTTTTGTCCCCCAGGGCACACATCAAGACAGTGGAAATCAAAATTCGGATCTTGCGGAGTCAATAGAATAGAGAGCACAATCTGTGTCTTCTGTCAGACCAGACTGAAGTCAGGCAATCACTTTCAAATCTTCCGTGGAGCCTTCACTGCACGCTTCTCTGCAGCATTCCTTGGAGGAGGAGGAGGCAGGAGATTCATCCGAAATATATATCTACCCCTTTTGAAGGGCCCCAAGTTCCATAGGCCTCCTCAGCCTTGGGGGGGGGGGGGTTACTCAGCATTTGGCTGGCTTCCCAAACGAGGGCAAGTGATTCCTCCTCTGTTCGGGTCATCTTCCTGGGCCTATTGGGTGGTAATGTGGAGGGGAGGCACCTGGCATTCGGTGAGGCTTCTACCGGGCCCAGCCACCTCCTGCCTGCCACTGAGCATGGCCTCCTCCTCGCTGAGCTCATCCGGTGTATAAAAAAAAAAAAAAGTGACATAGTTGTAATTTTTGCTTCCTCAATCATACACAATTTTCAGCTCATGACTTGCAAATATAATTATAAACAAATATAAAAGGCTAGCATTTACATAATAATTGTGATGAAATCATCGATTTTTAAGCAATTCAAACATTTTAGTTTACATCATTAATATTTACACAATCCAAAATTCCCCAAAAAAGTATACCTGGCTGCAGCTGGGCGCATCCACTTCATCAAGGATGAAAGGGCCCGGATCTTCCTGGGACGCCTCAGCTGAGGTGGAGGGAAGGGTCGAAAGCGATTGCCTTACTTCTGTCTGGTCATCCAGAAATCTCAGTTTGGGGTAGTACCACAGCTTGGGAACATAAACCTTGTCTGCTGCTGCTCCCGATTTGAGGAAATCCTGTATCTTCTTGTGTTCCCATCTGTACATATTCCGCAAGATCCCAATTTTATTTTCCACTAACTTAACCCACAGGTTTCGGTTCTCTTGATAGAGGTCAATAAACTGAGTGAAAAAAAATCCTCCTCCTTAAAAGGGATTCATTTTATCTGAAAGACAAGACACAAGATAAAAAAAAACTGTAATGTCAGTCCAAACGCCCAGTATTATTTTTTACAGAATATATAGGAGATATAAGGCCACCAACATGGCCTTTGAAGAGATGGTGGAGATGGTGGCCATATTGAGGAGGGAGGACTATGATGGCAAAAAAGGACCGTACACCAGACCCAATATGCGGAAGGACAAAATAATGTCCTCATACGATGTTACAGGGTTGTACATTAATTTAGGTCTTGACAATTTGTCGTATTAAAATAAGTTTTGGATGTTGTGTAGATGTGTTTGAAACTAGAATACTTATTAAAAAATGATTCAGTGTAATGTAAGGACAGGACACAGCAGCTGTTTCCACAACTGGACTCACGAGCTCTAGTGTACTGTGCGACACCAGAGAACATTTTTGGAGGGTAATCCACACAGAGGCTCCAGGGGATACTTGGTGTCTCCATTTGCGAAATTTGCATAAAAATGTTAAGTATTGCAGTTTTGTTAAAAGGGAATTTGAATCCGGTCTTATAATTTTTTTTTTTAAACAAACAGACAATTGTCCACTACTTCTCAAAGCAAGTTCATATTTCTATTTCTGGCCAGAAACATCACTGTGTTAAGTATACCTTTTGTTTCATTCTCATAGGGGAGAAAAGACTGAGACAGTCAGAGGATCCCAGGACCCCCCCCCAGTCACCAGCCTGAATCGGGAATTACCCCAAGCCCCAGCCCAAGACCACGCCCACCCGACGATCTTGAGGAAGGAGAGGTGGAGGAAGTGGGCGAGATTTGCACCCCACCAAGTGAGTAACTGACACCCCAGCTTAAAAGGTAATCTATTTAGGCGTGCATATATCTAAATACATTTTTCTCCACAAATTTTAGGTGATGTTCTGGTTGTGGAAGGCCAAGCGGCGGAGCTATTTAGCACAGGTAGTGCACAAAGACTGATTGGGCAGATAATGTTGTGGAATGGCCAAATTGAAAGAATGTGAGAACAAATTGACAGCATGAGAAATTGGCTGGACAGCATGCAACAGGAAATGAAGAACATGATTGATGTTTTAGGGAGAATATAATCACTTTTTGCCTAAAACATCAATCATGTTCTTCATTTAATTGGAAAATGTTCTATTCTTTAATTTTTTAAAGTTGTGAAATAGTAAAAGCCAAATTTAGCAGATGCACACGGTGTGTCATTATGTGCTATCTGCCATCAGGGGATCTCAATGTACTTGTTTTGTGTTTGCAGCCCCTTCCTCATAATGCTAGTTTGTGAGAGGAAAGGGATTGCACACACAAAACACATCCATTGATCCCCCTTGATGGGAGATAACACATGTTGACTTTACCCATTTGGACTCACAATTTGTGTGCATCTGCTAAATTTTGCTTTTAAATGGGTGGCATCACCAGCACAGTTTTTGACATGTTGAACTTTGTAAGTTCCTGAGTTTTTTTTTATTATGTGTGAAAAAAACCCTGTTGTGAAACAAATATTTTTGGATAAATATGCTTAAAATAACCCCAAAAAAAAAACAAAAAAAAAAAAACATTGTTAAAAAGAAAAAAAAAAAAAAATGCACCTATGAATTTGCGCACAGTAAAATGTTTTTACTACTACAAGGTGTGTGGCTTATTTCAATACTCAATACCAGTTTAGTAATTTTTTTGGTGTTTACAGTGACAAAGGACCTTATTGACTAAAGGGAAATGCACTTGCCACTACAAGTGCACTAGGAGACAGCCAAAAATAAAATGCAAACAAGAATAAAAACAAGAGATTTGATCCAAAATATATTTTTTTTATTTTGTAAAATTTTAAAGATGTTCTGGCATTGCAATGGCCCCCTACCATTAAAATAATTGACATATCTGTGCCACACTTAACGGTCGGTTCAGGGGGCCAAGCCAGTACGGCCAGTATCCAGGCCTGCAAGTGCAGATTCAGCACGAAGTCCGGCCTCAGGCCCCACAGAAGTGAGATGTTGTAGAATGTCTTAAAAAATTACGTAGAATGCAACAAGCCATGATGACATAATTGATTTTATAGTCCGCCATATTGATGGCCGAGAGGAACAAAAGGAAACGGCTTGCCATAATACCAAAGGCATTCTCCACAACTCTTCTCGCTCTGGCCAGCTGGTAATTAAATACCCTCCTCTCCGGGGTAAGGGACCTTTGGGGGAACGGCCTCATCAGGTGCTCGCCAAGAGCAAAGGCTTCATCTGCGATGAAAACAGAGGGAGTCCATCAACGTTCTCAGCATCAGCTGGCAATCCCAGGCCACCAGTCTGGAGACGCTGGCACAACTCGGTCTGTGCGAAGACTTTTCTGTCCGACATCCGGCTGTTCTTCCCCACGTCCATGAACATAAAATCCAATTGTGCCGAGACCACCGCCATCAATACTACACTATTAAACCCCTTATAATTAAAGTAGTAAGGCCCCCGAATGGGGTGGTGGCACAATGCAAACATGCTTCCCATCGATCGCCCCTACACAGTTGGGAAAGTCCTAACGGTCAGTGAACTGGGAGGCCACAGTCTGCCATTCCTGTGGGTTGGACGGAAACTGTTGTTAAAGTCTATGGGACATGAACATGAAAAATCAAAAAAGCCAATTTTAAAGGTTAATATGCAAGTTGTCATAAAAAGTGTTTGGGGACCCGGGTCCTGCCACAGGGGACATGTATCAATGCAAAAAAAAGTTTTAAAGAAACGGACGTTTTTTTTGGGAGCAGTGATTTTAATAATGCTTGAAGTGAAACAATAAAAGTGAAATATTCCTTTAAAATTAGTACCTGGGGGGTGTCTATAGTATGCCTGTAAAGTAGCGCATGTTTCCTGTGTTTATAACAGTCTGAGAGCAAAATGACGTTTCTAAAAAGGAAAAAAAAGTCATTTAAAAAAAGTACTAGCACTAGTGCTGGCTATTAATGAATTGTCGGTCCCGACAATACACATAAAACCCACTGGAAGTCATTGGAGAAAACAAAAAAAAAAAAAAGTGGGGTTCCCCCAAAAATCCACAGACCTGACCCTTATCTGAGCAGCCAACCTGGCAGGCTGCAGTTAAGGGGGGGGGGGACGAGAGAGTGCACCCCCATCCTGAACGAAAGAAAGTGGTATGGATTTTGGGGGGAACCCCACGCCATTTTTTTTACATTTGGGTGCAGAGTTCCCCTTAATATTCATACCAGACCTGAAGGGCCTGGTAATGGAATTTTGGGGGACCCCCACGCATTTTTTTTTTTCAATGACTTACCCTATATACTCGAGTATAAGTCGAGTTTTTCAGCACATTTTTTTGTCAAAATTTATCAAAATTTATCCCATCTCTTTTTTTTCACATCATTGTGGCTGATATTCTACTTGTCTTTATTAATCCTAATCATTATAATTAAAAGTAAAAAAAATGTTCTCCAAGCGAGCAGATAATATAAAACACCACATGTGCAATCTTCAGTGGTATCCATAAACATTTTGCCCTCCACTTTCACTTCATAACCCCCCCCCCCCCTCCATCACCCCGTTCATCTCCACCCTCCTCTCACCCCATGCACACACCACCCACTCCACCTAATACTCTTACACCTATCCAACCCATTCATACTCCAGCCATAACTTCCATATATTCTTATATTTCTTTAAACTACCTCTCCTTCTATACCAGATTTCCTCCTTTATGATCATATCCTTGACCTCTTTTCTCCATTCTCCTACTGTTGGGGGTTCTTTCGCCTGCCACTTCCGTGCTATGATTTTCCTTCCCTGAAACAGAAACAGGCATCTTATAATTGCGGTCTGGGTATCTTTCAGCATATCATTTTTCTCCAACAAACTCAAAAGACAAGTTCTAGCCTCCATTTCCAGTGAGGACCCAAATACTGCGTGGATTTCCTCCACTAATTTTTCCCAGTACCTATATAGCTTGGGGCATCGCCAGAACATATGTAGCAGGTCTCCTCTCCCATCTCCACAACGCTGACATTTCGCATCCTGCCTCTTTCCAAACCTAAATAATTTTTCTGGTGTGCAATAACCCTACTACAAACTTAGACAATATATAGCTAGGTGTTGAGATCCAATCATTCATATTTGGGGTCCAATAGTCAATTGGGGTAGGTTTAAGATGATTCTTCTAGGTCCTTCAGCAGTAGAACTATTTCCAGTAAACTTTCTATATTTGGCATCCTTATACTTTTCAATAACTATTTTGCTTGTACTTTGTACTAGCTGTCTTTAGTTTATTGCAAATGTAGCACCCCCTTAGGGACCACTAGGCAGCTCAGTGGGCTAATATTTTAAACATAGTTACATAGTAGGTGAGGTTGAAAAAAAAAGACAAGTCCATCAAGTGCAACCTATGTGTGCGATTATATGTCAGTATTACATTGTATATCCCTGTATGTTGCAGTCGTTCAGGTGGTTATCTAATAGTTTTTTGAAACTTTCGATGTCCCCCGCTGAAACCACCACCTGTGGAAGGGAATTTCACATTCTTGCCACTCTTACAGTTGGGGCACTTTCACACTGGCAGCGCCCCGGGTGTCGGCGGTAAAGCGCCGCTATTTTTAGCAGCTCTTTACCGATGTTTTTGCAGCGCTTTTCAGCTGCTTTTAGCCCGGCTAATGGCCAGAAAAAAGGATTAAAAAGTACCCGCAAAGCGCCGCTTCCCATTTGATTTCAAGATGCTGCTTGCAGGACTTTGAGCGTCCTGCCAGCGCACTACTCCAGTGTGAAAGCCCTCAGCCTTTCACATTGAAGCAAAAGGAGAGGCGCTTAGCAGGCGCTCCATGTGAAAAGGGGTCTAAGGAACCCTCTACGCAGTTTAAGGCTAAACCTCTTTTCTTATTTTAGTAAGTGGCCACGTGCCTTATTAAACTCCCTTCTGCAAAAAAGTTTTATCCCTATTGTGGGGTCACCAGTATGGTATTTGTAAATTGAAATCAAATCCCCTTTCAAGCGTCTCTTCTCCAGAGAGAATAAGTTCAGTGCTCGCAACCTTTCTTCATAACGAATATCCTCCAGACCCTTTAATAGCTTTGTTGCCCTTCTCTGTACTCGCTCCATTTCCAGTACATCCTTCCTGAGCACTGGTGCCCAGAACTGGACGGCATGCTCCAGGTGAGGCTGGACCAGAGTCTTGTAAAGTGGGAGAATTATCGCTTTATCCCTGTAGTTAATCCCCTTTTTAATGCATGCCAATATTCGGTTTCCTTTGTTAGCAGCAGCTTGGCATTGCTGAGCCCATCTACTAGGACCAGCAGGTCCTTTCCATCCTAGATTCCACCAGAGGTTCACCTCCTAGTGACTAGATTGCATTCATATTTTAGCCACCCAAATGCATTATTTTAAAATTTTTCTACATTAAACCTAATTTGCCATGTAGTTGCCCACCCCATCAATTTGTTCAGATCTTCTTGCAAGGTTTGCACAACCTGCGGAGAAGTTATTGCCCTGCTTAGCTTAGTGTCATTTGCAAATACAGAGATTGAACTGTTTAGCACATCCTCCAGGTCGTTTATGAACAAATTAAACAGGATTGGTCCCAGCACAGAACCCTGGGGGACCCCACTACCCACCCCTGACCATTCCGAGTACTCCATTTATCACCACCCTCTGAACACGCCCTTGTAGCCACTTTTCAATCCATGTACTCACCCTATGGTCCATGCCAATGGACCATATTTTGTACAGTAAAAAGTTTATGGGGAACTGTGTCATGTGCCGATTACTGCTAATGATACTGTTCTCATTACTAAAATCTTGTATATATAGTCCCTTATCATCCCCACCAAGAGCTTGCATACTATTGATGTTAGGCTAACTGGTCTGTAATTCCCAGTGATGTATTTTGGCCCTTTAAATATTAGTGCTACATCGGCTTTTCTCCAATCAGCTGGTACCATTCCAGGCAGTAGAATGTCAGTAAAAATTAGGAACAATGGTCTGGAAATTACATGACTGAGTTCCCCAAGTACCCACAGGTGCAAGCAATCTGGTCTTGGTGATTTATTAATATTAAGTTTCCCAAGTCTATTTCTAATTCTGTCCTCTGTTAGCCATGAGCCAACCTTGAGGTGAAACCCTTGATTCTTTGTGGGGTGGAAGAAGCTCAGCACCAGTCACTTTAGAATGTTTAACAGAGTTTATTAGGAAAAAGTATTCTCAGGGAGAGGGTTATGGCCCACGATACCCATAAATCAACCACAAAATGACTCCAGGCACTAGCAACAGTCAATACAGAAATTAGAACCTTTAGCCTGAGAATGACAACCTGTATCCCTCAGACTGTTGAGAAGTTTCAGGTCACACAAATACCTTTTAAGTTGAGTCATCAGACTTCTGCAATGTCCACCAGCTTTTATTCAGTTCTCCTGGATACTTCTTAGTAGAGGCAGAGATGTTCCAATCTATTAACCTATGAGTAGGTGAGTTGCCATCTAGATAAAGGAAGGCCCATAGACGTGGTGTATCTGGATTTTGTAAAAGCATTTGACACAGTTCTGCATAAACGTTTACTTTACAAAATAAGGTCCGTTGGCATGGACCATAGGGTGAGTACATGGATTGAAAAGTGGCTACAAGGGCGAGTTCAGAGGGTGGTGATAAATGGGGGAGTACTCAGAATGGTGAGGGGTGGGTAGTGGGATCCCCCAGGGTTCTGTGCTGGGACCAATCCTGTTTACTATAAACGACTTGGAGGATGGGCTAAACAGTTCAATCTCTGTATTTGCGGATGATACTAAGTTAAGCAGGGCAATAACTTCTCCACTGGATGTGGAAACCTTGCAAAAAGATCTGAACAAATTAATGGCAAATGAGGTTCAATGTAGAAAAATGTAAAATAATGCATTTGGGTGGCAAAAATATGAATGCAATCTATACACTGGGGGGAGAACCTCTGGGGGAATCTAGGATGGAAAAGTACCTGGGGGTCCTAGTAGATGATACGCTCAGCAATGGCATGCAATGCCAAGCTGCTGCTAACAAAGCAAACAGAATATTGGCATGCATTAAAAAGGGGATCAACTCCAGAGATAAAACGATAATTCTCCTGCTCTACAAGACTCTGGTCCGGCCTCACCTTGAGTATGCTGTTCAGTTCTGGGCACCAGTCCTCAGGAAGGATGTACTGGAAATGGAGCGAGTACAAAGAAGGGCAACAAGGCTTAGGGTCTGGAGGATATTAGTTATGAGGAAAGGTTGCGAGCACTGAGCTTATTCTCTCTGGAGAAGAGACGCTTGAGAGGGGATATGGATTTCAATATACTGGTGACCCCATAATAGGGATAAAACTTTTGCAGAAGGGAGTTTAACAAGCCTCGTGGCCACTCATTAAAATAAGAAATGAGGTTCAACCTTAAACCACGTAGACGGTTCTTTACTGTAAGAGCGGCAAGGATGTGGAATTCCCTTCCACAGGCGGTGGTCTCGAGGGGGGGGGGCATTGATAGTTTCAAGAAACTATGAGATAAGCACCTGAACGACCACAGCATACAATGATATACAACGTAATATTGACAGTCACACACATAGGTTGAACTTGTGTCTTTTTTCAGCCTCACTTACTATGTAACTATGTTCCTCCCTCTGATTCTCCAGGGCCCCAGCTTTACTACTCCTGTATGTACCCGTCAAGGCAGGCCCTCGATTCGGGCCTGCTCTTGGCTTTAGCCTCCCCAGGAACCAGGCTTATGAGGAATAGAGCAGCAACACAACATCCTCTCCCGACATCAGTCTAGCAGGCAAGAACAAAAACCCCTTCTGGACAGTCACCCCACATATTTATATCCTCTTCCAACATGCACCAATGGCAATAAACTTCCTATATTCAGAATTCTTGTATCTTCTTATGGCCAGGGACAATCCCCAATAACAACAGGAAGAAGTACGAGATAATCTTAGCATAGGGAAAACCATGAAAGCAGAACACACACAAGTCCAACTCAAGCTAGCTATACCACTAAATTCTAACTAGCTACACCCAGTTTATGGCATTGTCCCTACAAATATGAAATTTATAAGCTGGTTATCCTTGCCATCCACCAACTGCCACAACAGTTTTTGAGTTAGGAAAGTGCCTAGGCCTTTATGAATACTAGAAATGCCCCTGGATTCATGAATTTGCACATACTTAAGCTGGTCATCTGAGTTCTTAAAAAAAAGAAAAAAAAAAAAAACCTGGATTAAGAAAGAACTGGTTCAAGACTTAATACGGAAATTAAAAAGTAAATTGAATTAACAGTATGTGTATATTGGTTATAAAATGCAGTGTGCTAAAGCTTTAGAGGATTTACATAAAATGATTACATAGAAGTAGCAGTATTTTTTTTTTTTTTAAGACCCCCAGAGAAAACAACTGTTGATGTAAGATAGCACAAAGGATTGAAGTCACTTGCAGGAGGCCGGGGTTACAGGTCACAACACAAGGCCTACTGATTTGGGATTAAAGTCAAGTTTCTGTAGTGATGGAAAAACCGTTTGACGCTTTTCCTCAATGACTCCTGCTAACACGAGCCAGCTGAGCGAACACAAACAGAGGTGCTGGAGCAGACACAAATCCTCACTTCCTCTGAAATTTCCAGTGTACTTTTTTCCTGCTGAATTCCAGACAGATGAAATTTTCCTGGCTCCCACCTATTGTTGGCAATATCTTTCATCTACATGAATGTAAATCAGGGAAAATGGAAGGTTTTCTGTGTGAATGACAGAAAAAAAAAAAAATTATCTCCCGTACATACTATTATATTTTGCAGCTCAGGTTTAATAGTTTATTGTAGAGCCCAGAGGAAAATCGTCGAAGCACTACAATGGGGATTACTGTAAATGTGGCAAGTTGATTTTTCCAACAGAGAACTGTCACATGTTATGGGGATGGTTGATGTTACTAATTATCAATGATTTTATTTATTCCATTTAGAAAAATATACTTTCTATTACACCTTCTCCTTCTTTACTATCCCTGTGCCTCTGTCTAGCCATATATCCATCTTTCTATCATTTATCATCTCCACTGTATCTGGAACCCTCTCATTTAAAGTTAAAGTCTGGGCAGACAGTTTGAAAAATGTCAATGTGTGCAGATATATACCTAAAATGTCCTAAAACAGTTGGTGCAAGCACCTGATTTGACTTAAAGGAAGGGCAGTACTTGGGCCAGTCAGCTCTCCTACACCCATAGGTGCTGACAAGAACTTTCCTATACAGCATGTATTTAGCTGGGTGTTTGCCAGTTTGACTGAAGGTCAGCTTTAACCACTTAAGCTCCAGAAAGGTTTACCGTCTTCATTGCATCACAGCACTGCGTTTGCATACATACATACATATATACACACACACACACACACACACACTGAGCTTGCTGTGAAGACATCTTTCCCTATAAAAAAAAGGGGGTTAAACTTCTTGTCCTCCAGATGGAAAGTATCCCCTTGTCATTTTCAGTTACCTTAAAGTGGAATATTTTTAGATTGATACAAATGATGCGACAAATTACTTTTTTTGTATGATGTCCAAAGCCTCACATGACAATGCGGGGTCAAGGGTGGTAGTATCGCTGGATACAGCCAATGCATAAAAAAAATAAAATAATAATAATCTTTAATTCAGATGATGTCCTCTTATCTACAGGATACCAACACAAAGGGGCTGATTTACGAAAGCCGTGCGTCATCAGTAGAGGCACAATGTACATTTTCACATTTATGAAACTGTGCGCCGGGAAGAGAGCTCGAATCCCCATTTACTATAGCGATTTCGGCACACAGGAGAATGCAATCTGTGCGCCACTATGGACATGGCGCACAGAGTTTCCAAATCAATATTGACAGAAGATGGAGGTGCCAATATTATGGGGTGATGTGAGGAAGTTTAGTAACAAAACATTTTTTTTTTTTTTTTTTTTTTGAGCTTTGAGGTGCACACTAATGCCATAGGCTGGGCACACCAATGCGTGAGATCAATGTAAGCACTGTGCATGCGGCTTTTATGCTCATTCAGATGTGTTTGTTCACTGCGCAGCCAAAATCTTAGTAAATGTTCAGCAACGCACATGCAATTGCACGGGTTGAAACAGGCGCACCTCTAAACTTGTTTTTTTTTTTTTTTTTTACGCTGGTTCACCTTTGTTTTTTTTAAAGCGGGGTTGCACCCAAATTTTGAACATCATCTCTATGCATTCTCTTCCTTGCCTAGATGCTGACATGCTGTGTAAAAAAATTTAAATCGCCGTAATTACCTTTTTTTTTTCTAATCTTCTTAGCACTTCCTGGTTTTCCTCCCATGGGAGTAGGCATGTTTCTAGCCTCTCCCAGACCTCCCACAATCCCCTGGGAGCTAGTCTCAGGCTTCCCAGCATGCATTGTGCAACAGCGTCATCACAACATCTCGGTGAATGCTGGGAGCACAGCATTCACCGCATCCAGGAAATACATGCTTGTGGGCTTCAAATGTCCACAATGAAGATGGAAACCGCCTTCAGTGAATTTTATAAGTTATTCTTTACAACAAAATTGGACACAGGCGGACTTATTACACAGAACATGCGAGTAGATAATCATGAGAAGAAAAGTTTGTGAATGAACTCCAAAAAAAAAAAAAAAAAAACGATAGATAGGTGGACCCCCGCTTTAAGGAGATTTGCACACAGGTCACGTTAGCACATTACGTTGCCAACATGTGACATGCAGCTTGTTAAAATTATGTAAAAAAGACCCTCGCTCCTCCTAAAAGGGCAATTTACCTTCCCCCTCTAATGCATATGACTTCCTTGGGCTAGCTTTTGCTTTTAAAAAAGGGGAACTCCACACTCCACTCTATTCTCCAAAGACTGTGAGCTGCCTTCACCAATCCAAACCACATCTTTTTTCATCGCATACAACAGGGCCAGCTAGGAAAGGGGTGAGAAGAGCAATCGCCCAACCCCCTCCTGAACCATACAAGGCCACATGCACTCGACATAGCTGGCTTGCCTTTGGGGCATGTTGGGCTCAGCCCAATACCAACCACAAAAAGCACCTTGTACCCGATAGTTTAACCACTTAAAAACGGCCCATAGCCGAATAACGGCTACAGGGTGGTTTCTTAACTGTGGGAGGGTGTACAGTGACGTCCTCCCAGAATTCCGCTCGTGCGCACCCAAGAACATCCGTGACCGTCGGGTACAGAGGACCCGGCGCATTACGGTAAATGGCCGCTGATCGCGGACGTTTACCATGCGATTTCTCCGTCAAATGATGGAGCGATCACATGTAAACAAACATGCGTCATGTCATGATGCTGGTTCCTCTCTCCCCTCTGTATACCGATCGGTACACAGAGGGGGAGGGATTGGACGGCAGCAGCGCTGTGGGCTGGATGTGTAGTGCCCACAGCGCTGCTCTGTGACATGTGCAGTCACATCCATGGATCCTTCCATCCTCAGCCATCCCTCTATGCTCAGCAATACTCTGCACTACCCTGTGCAATACCCAGCCGTGCTCGGCTGTACACAGCCTCTGTATGTGGCCAGGCTGTGGAAGTCTCACACATGTAGTATCGCCGTACTCAGGAGGAGTAGGAGAATCTATTTTGGGGTGTCATTTTTGGTATGCGTACATGCTATGTGTTAGAGATATTGTATAAATGGACAACTTTGTAAAAAACAAAACAAAAACAAAAAACAAAAAAAAAAGAACCACACGATCCTGGCTTCGATCGTAGCGGTGAGTCGGTAGAAGCACCAGAAGGTGGCGGGGGGAGGAAACATCCCCTCTCGCCTCCCGTAAGAACGATTGAACAGCCACTATGATCATTCTTATTGTGTAGGGAATCGCCAGCTGAAAAAGCGGATATCATTCAGATATCCCCGCACAAAGTCAAGAACGTATGACGGCAGGTGGGAAGTGGTTAAAACGCATTTTTTTTTTTTTTTTACAAAGCGTTTTAACCACTTCCCGCCCACCGTCATACGTTCTTGACTGTGCGGGGATATCTGAATGACATCAGCTTTTTCAGCCGGCAATTCCCTACACAATAAGAATGATCATAGTGGCTGTTCGATCGTTCTTACGGGAGGCGGCGAAAGGGGACGTTTCCTCCCCCCCCCCACCACCCTCCGGTGCTTCTACCGACACGATCGAAGCCAGAATGTTTTTTTTTTATTACTTCAGGCTTCCCAGCCTAGAGGTGAGATGTGGGGTCTTATTGACCTCATATCTCACTGTAAAGAGCACCTGTCATGCCATATGCCTATTACAAGGGATGTTTACATTCCTTGTAATAGGAATAAATAAATTTTTTTTTTTTTTTTTTTCAAAAAATGTGTCAAACTAAAATAAAGCAAAATGAAAAAAACAAAAAAAAAAAAGTTTTTAAAGTGCCCCTGTCCCCGTGTGCTCACATGCAGAAGCGAACGCATACGCAAGTCCCGCCCACATATAAAAACAGTGTTCAAACCACACGTGAGGCATCGCTGCGATCGGTAGAGTGAGAGCAATAATTTTGGCCCTAGACCTCCTCTGTAACTCAAAACATGTAACCACTAAAAAATTTTAAAGCGTCGCCTACGGGGATTTTTAAGTAGCGAAGTTTGGCGCCATTCCACGAGCATGTGCAATTTTGAAGGGTGACACGTTAGATATCTATTCGGCATAACTTCATTTTTCAAATTATGCAAAAACATTGGGCTAACTTTACTGTTTTGTTTAAAGCACAAAACAGTTTTTTATCCCCCAAAAAACACGTTGCTGCGCAAATACCATGCGAGATAAAAAGGTTGCAACGACCGCCATTATATTCTCTAGGGTCTTTGCTAAAAAAAAAAAATATCTAACTAGTTTGGGGGATCTATGTAATTTTCTAGCAAATAAATTAAGTAAATGATGATTTTTTTACATGTAGGAGAGAAATGTCAGAATTGGCCTGGGTGCTCCAGAACGCCTGAAGGTGCTCGTGCATGTTGGGTCTCTGTATGTGGCCACGCTGTGTAAAGGTCTCACACATGTGGTATCGCTGTACTCAGAAGTAATAGCAGAATGTGTTTTGGGGTGTAATTTGTGGTATGCATATGCGGTGTGAGAAATAACCTGCTAATATTTTGTGAAGAAAAAAAAAAAAAAAACACAACACACACACACAAACTTTTTGCAAAGAATTGTGGGAAAAAAATGACAACTTAAAAAGCTCATCATGCATCTTTCTAAATACCTTGGAATGTCTTCTTTCCAAAAAAGGGGTAATTTGGGGGGTATTTGTACTTTTCTGGCATGTTAGGGTCTCAAGAATTTAGATAGGCCATCAGTAATTCAGGCGTGATCAATTTTCAGATATTGGCACCATAGCTTTTGGACTCTAACTTTCACAAAGACCAAATAATATACACCAATTTGTACTTATTTTTACCAAAGATATGTAGCAGTATAAATTTTGGCCAAAATTTATGAACAAAAATTACTAATTTGCTAAATTTTATAACCAAAACAAAGAAAAATTCATTTTTTTACCGAATTTTCAGTCTTCTACTATAGCGCAAAAAATAAAAACCCAGCAGTGATTAAATACCACCAAAAGAAAGCTCTATTTGTGTGAAAAAAGGACAATAATTTCATATAGGTACAATGTTGCATGACTGAGTAATTGTCATTTAAAATGTGAGAGCACCGAAAGCTGAAAATTGGTCCGGTTATTAAGGGGGTTTAAGTGCCCAGTGGCCAAGTGGTTAAAGGGGCATTCCGCATTCTGTAAAGCCCCTTGTCTGCAGCCCCCCACAACCCCAACCTCAAGAGACGTATAGAGGCGACATTGCTGGAACTGGCAGCAGAGAATGCTAATTTTCCTGGATGCATACCACCTTTATGGAGAAAACCTTTACCATTAAATCCTGGATGACTACAGATTTCCATCGTTGTGGACCTTCAAGGCTCTTCTTCCATTGCCGGTGGCAATACAAGCACATTTGACTCATAGAACGTACGTTCTTTTGGGTCCACAGTCTCTGGTAAGCCTGCAATTCACTTGGGTGGTGGTACCATCACAAATTACCTTTCATCTCTCCCATTGGTCACTCACAAGGTAAACAGGACTGCCCTATTTTGAATATGGACGGCGAATAATCACTACACGGAAGTGAATATATTTTTGGAGACCACTAGAGACATTATTTTACTATATACATTTTTCACTGTATTTATCTATATACAATTTTCACAGTTCTTATGTTAAAGTTATTTGAGAATATTTAACGTAACACAATAGCACTACACTTTGATGCACACCCCCACAACCCTAGCCTAGGGTTGTGTGGAAGAGGTCCTAGTCCCCCTGAATATGGGAACAAGGTGGTTGACTTTTGGGGTGCCGGAGCCCCTCCTACCCCCAAGCATCCACCCCCTTTCATGGGCTGGTTTGCTGTGCATTTGGCTAGGGGTTGATTAGTGTGTGGGAAGGGCGCAATTTTTTTTAGTTTGGGGTGGCATTTTTCACGTGGGGATTCTAATTTTAAGCCTCAACATACCCAAATGGCCTTGTATGTATTGGGGGCAGGCTATATTTTGTTTTGGGTTAAAATCTTGCAGATGCAATGTATATTTGTAAGTTTTCTCTAAAGCAGTATTCTGGATACATGCTACAGATGCACCGCTTTACAGGCAGATTAAGCCCCCCAAGTTACTAGCTTTTAAAGTGATTGTAAAGGCTCATTTTTTATTTTATTTAAAACAACACACATCATACTTGCCTCCACTGTGCAGCTTGTTTTGCAAAGAGTGGCCCCGAACCTTGTCTTCTGGGGTCCCTCAGCGGCTCCTCCCCGCATCAGATAACCCCCTAGGAAAAGTGCACATTGGGGGGGTGTTACCTTATGGGCACGCTCCCGAGTCCAGCATTTGCATCCATAGACACAAATGCCAGACCCTTCCGACGCCCGCATCATTTGATGCGATTGACGGAAGCGGGAGCCAATGACTGCGCTGCTGTCAATCTATCCAATCAAGAGCCGGGACCCCGTGGAGAGAGGGAGGACGCGTCTCTGCCGAGTGAATGAAGGGGCCCAGGTAAATAAACGGGGGGGGGGGGCTGGTCACTGTCAGGTGTTTTTACACCTTAATGCATAGGATGCATTAAGGTGGAGAAACACAAGGGTTTACAACCCCTTTAAGCAATTTTGCATTTTTTGAAGGCACTTTTCCTTGTTATGTTTTTGGGGGTTGTCCAAATGGTGACATTGATATATGTCCCTTAGGGTGGGACCTGGGCCCCAATGCCCATTTTAAAGCCAATAACTAGAAAATTTAACAAGTCTATTTCCATAGACTCCAATGGTATTTGTTGTAGAACTTTTTCCCATGTTAGGTTCTTTGTTTGCCCCTGGACCAGGGGTTGTTTGTCACATCTGTAATTTTGTAGCATGTTGGACGATGTGCTTAATTTTGGACATGGCATGGTCTTGGCATGCTCAGGGACTTTGTTTTTTTTGTTTTTTCAGCTCTTTGTGTGTAAACAGCACTTGGATGTTTCTGGGCATGCTCAGAGAGTGTTTTTTTGGGTTAGTAATTTAAAAGGACAACCTTAACAGGTGTACCCACTTTGAAGTTCTGTCTCTACACTGGGTGAACTTGCATTTTGTGGGTTTCATGGACTGTGCATGTGTTTTCAATTGCCTCATTAGCACACAAACTATGTTATATAAAGCTTGCAGATAGCATTCTTTAACTTGCCCTGAAAAGAGGCAAGATTGTGTGCGTGGGGCCGGCAAGAGCACATTTGGGTGTCCTTATAGAGTTTGTAACACATGTATTTTCTCTTTGTATTTTGTTTGTTAGGTCTTTGCAAAACAGAATTGTTTTAGAGCAAGTTTTTTTTTTACTTTGGTTTATTGTATTTTCTTGGGTGCGGGATATTTTACCCAAGAAATATTTTTGATGTGGTCAATGTGGGTCGTTTGTAGGTTGTTTTGTACTTTTATTTAATTGTCTGTGCTGCATTATTTTGCAAAATCTTCCTCAAGATGTTGTGACTAATGTTTAAATCCTTAATAGATGTCAGTTTGTGGGCACAGTCCTTTTAACTCCTGTTAATTTCCTTTGCAAAATGGTCAGACCTCAAAACCATATTCTGTTAGTGTCTCAAATTAACATACATGTGTTTTTTGCTTTCCTTGCCCTTTTCCAGGTCCTGTTTTGTTGACCAATAAAATTTGTAGCAAATCTTTGTTTTATGTGTTTTGTTCATTTTCATGCAACAGATTTCCCAGCTGCAAAAAATGTATGATTTGTCTAAAAGGTACTTTCCTGGTGTCTTCATAGTAGCATATGCATTGATTGTGTGTATGCCGTCATGGATAGGCACCAGGAAAGGAAAATTACAGAGAGGTAAGTATTACATTTTCCATTTTAGCGCAATGGTTCTCAGCCTCAGTCCTCAAGTACCCCCGGCAGGAAACAGGAAGTGAGGGTAAAACCCTACCAATGTCTTTTCTTGGGGACACACAGGTCAATCTAGCTAGTGTCCCCTTTAGGCAAATTGCACTCTAGCACTGTTGTGTACACCCCAAATTAGGTATTTTGGGGTTTATTAATGGCAAATTCACTCTGCACTACAAGTGTACTCTCTGTAAGTCTGAGGGAAAGAACTGGTGATTTTACTTTCAATATGTTTTTATTATTTTAATTGGTACATACAGGTTATGTAGAAACATATGTGTAAGCTCCGGAGGGAATGCCTCCTAGCGAAATCACTTAACAGGTACAAACTTAAATGAATTACAGAAGTCTGCTCGGCCTCGGAAACCCGTAGGGAGGCTCATTGATGAGTATCTGGATCCAAAAACATTCTTAACAAGATCTTGGCTCTACCCTTAAAACTATAGGGATCTCTTCCCTACCCCCAGCACCCTTGATGGGAACTAACTGTGCCGGGCAAGGGAATTCCCCCTTACTATACTGCCCATATGAGCCAAGTAAACTGGTTTAATAGGACAGATGCGTATCCCCCTGAGCAATGGGGAATACCTGACTGCATCTGTAAATAAATTCATCAACATTTAGCTCCCTGACGTGAGTTAACAGATAAAGAGGATAGAAAGAAGAAGGAGAAGAAAGAGTGAGAAGGGGAGAGATGGGGAAGGGGGTCCTCATGTTTGGTGAGGAGATATGATTCTAGCTTCTGCGTGCTGCTATCATAATTATTAAATAGTCGTGCCTAAAGATTGTTTAGGAATGATGTGGTACTTGAACACCCGGAATGAGGGAAGTACCCATATATTGGGCCCAAGGCTCCCATATTTTTTGAAATTTCAAGGAGGTGTCCATCAGGATGCTGGTTAGTTTTTCTTGGGTCATGATCCAAGAGATCTTTCTTTTGACTGTGTGGATTGCAGGTTTTGGATGTTTCCAGGCTTTAGCAATTGTGATTTTTGTACCAAGCAGTATAAAGTAAATCAGCGTTTGTGATGCCTTGGTTATGCCTGGAATGTGTGCGTTTAGTAGAGCTACCTATGGGGTCCTGAGAACCTGGCAAGCCGTCACCTTGAAGATCATGGAGAAAACTTTTCTCCAGAAAGTGCGGATTTTGGGGCATTCCCACCAAATGTGGGCCATGGAGCCTAGGTGTTGGCATCCTCTGAAACACAGAGGGCTTGTTGAGGGGTATATGGTTGCTAGCCTGGTTGGGGTCAGATACCATCTGGTTAGCAATTTGACACTTGCCTCCATGAGTGAGATATTTTGGATCCCTTTGAAGGATCTAAATAGTGCTGCTTACCAAGTCTCCAGGTCCCTGCTGAGATGGAAGTCAGTCTCCCAAGCCTTCATGTATGGGGTTTTGTCCATGGGACATGTAAAGGCTGAATATATCACTGAAATTCCCCCCCCCCTCTGCTCCATGGCTTGGCCGCACCACAATTCGTAAGCTGTAAATTTGGGGGGGGAGGGGTTTTTCCTTCCAGATGGTGTGTAAGAAATTGGTGATTTGGTAGAAACGGAAGCGTTCCGATTCCGGGAGTACTAAGTGTTTGATGCAAAATTTGAGATTGATTGGTCCAGAGGGGGTGAAAAAATGTCCTATCCGGTATAGCCCTTTGTTAAGCCACCATTTGAAAGCTAAGATGTCTAGTCCGGGTGGGAAATCTGGGTTGTGGAAGAGATGTGCTAGAGGACGACCCTTGGAGACCAGAGTCGGGACCATACGGAGGGAATCCCATAAGGCGCAGGAGTGGGATAGTGTGGGTGAGAGGATGGGTGGCCTAGATTTGGTCGGGCACCAGAGTATGTGATCTAGCGTGTGTTTGGGGATGGCCTGTCTTTCAATATTGACCCAATCAGGTTTTTCATATCTGGAGTAAATCATGGACAATTGTGCGAGTCTGGCTGCTAAGTAATATTTATGCAAGTTTGGAAGTCCTAGACCTCCTTTGCGTCTGTGGATGAATAAAGTGTTCTGCGGGATGCGATATCCTTTTTTACCCCAAATATATTTAATTATGTGACATTGTAAAGATCGTAAGTGGACTTTCCTGATTGGTATAGGAAGAGAGCGAAAAAAGTAGAAGTCTGGGCAGGAGGGTCATTTTGATGGAGTTGATTCGGCCTAGCCATGATAGCTCATGTTTCGACCATTTGACTAGGTCGGCCTCCGGTTTTTTAAAGAGAGGGGGGTAATTGTGTGTGTAAAGAGTTTCTGTTTTGGCAGTCAATGTGATACCTAAGTAGCGAATGGATGTATCGTTCCATTTGAATTTGAAGGAATGTTTGAGAGAGGAGACTGTTTGGGGAGGTAAAGAGACGTTTAGAGCTTGGGATTTGGAAAAGTTAACTTTGAGTCCTGAGATTTTGGCAAATTTCTCTAACAATAAGCAGAGATTGGGTAATGTAGTTAGGGGGGAGGTAAGGAAGAGGAGGATGTCGTCGGCGAAAAGGCCGCATTTGTGCGTTTGGTCCCCACAGGTCACCCCTTTGATGTCCGAGTTTTGTCTCACTGCGATCGCCAGTGTTTCTATAGCTATTGCGAATATGAGTGGAGACAAAGGGCACCCTTGCCTGGTGCCTCTCATAATTTCTATAGGATTGGAATAGTGTCCTTGCATACGTATCTGGGCTCTCGGTCGAGAGTAGAGGGCATGCAGAAGGCCAAGGAAGCGATCACCGAAGCCCCATCTCTCCAATAGTGAGAAACTGTAGGGCCAGGAGACCGTGTCAAAGGCCTTCTGCAGGTCCAGGGACAACAGGAAGCCTGCTTGGGTCGATCCCCTTTCCCAGTTAGTTTGTAGGATCGAGGTAATGTCTATTGCCCGCCGTATTTGGTCAGGTCCCTGTCTTCCAGGTATGAATCCCACCTGATCCTTATGTATGTACTGACTAATGAAGGAAGATAATCTGTTAGCCATTATTTTTGTGAGTACTTTCAGGTCGTTATTTATGAGGGAGATCGGCCTGTAGTTGCTAACGTCCTCAGGGTTCTTGTCAGGTTTGGGTATGACTGTAATCAAGGCTGTGTTAAGGTGAGTGTCTAGGGGTTCTCCACTGGTCTTGTAGTTAAAGAAGGAGGTCAGGTGAGGTATTAGGATATGCGCAAAGGATTTATAATAGGGTATGGAGAGACCATCAGGACCTGGGGCAGACCCCTTTCTGAGGTCCTTGATGACCCCCAATACTTCCTCTTCTGTTATGGGTGATTCCATTCGTTGTTTGCGAGTGTCTTTTAAGGAGGGGATAGGGAGGTCCTTCAGGAAGCTAGGGATTAAGTCAGCGGGGGGTGAAGACGGTCTTCTATACAAGTTAGAGTAAAATTCTTGGAAAGCTTCTAGTATCTTGGACGGATTGGTCGTGGGGGGTTGACCCTTTATCCTGATCTTGGGTAAGGCATGAGTTCTGATGGGGGGAGAAAGTTTTGTTGCTAGTAGTGGGCCTATTTTGTCAGCCTGTGTATAGAATTTATGTTTGTTCCAGCGAATGGCCTTTTCAGCTTTGACTGTGAGCGCTAGGTTAAGATCTAGTCTGGCTTTGTCGATAAGCAAGGAGGGGGTCCTGGATGGATCTTGTTTGTGTGAAGCTTTGAGTTTATTGTATTCTGTGTCTAACCGATGTATTTCGGCTCTTTGTTCTCTTTTTATCTGCGTTGAGATCTGAATGAGTTTGCCCCTTATGAAAGCCTTGTGGGCTGCCCAGAGCAGTTCCGGGGACGTGTCTTCTGTTTTATTCAATGTAAAGTACTCCTGCAGTGCCGTTTCAAGTTCCTTGACTCTTATGGGGTCAGATAGTAGCGACTCATTGAGCCTCCAAAGTCCCCTAGTTCCTCCCAGGGCCCCTGTTTTCAGTGTTATGGAGACAATAGAGTGATCTGATAGGGCCGATTCTCTAATTTGGGCTTTGTGTATTGATGGGAGTATAGAGGATGGGGTCAGGATGTGGTCGATCCGTGCGTAAGTGTTATGTGGGGAAGAATAGTGAGTGAAATCCCGCTTGTTGGGATTAAGTTCCCTCCAAGTGTCAGATAGGCCATGTGCATGTATCGTCTTAGCGATTCTGAGACTCTTTGGTGGGACGTATGAGTTGAGACCGTGGGGGTTTAGACTTGTCCATCCCCTGATCGAACGCTGCGTTCGAATCACCGCCAAGAACGATCGTCCCTTCCAATTTCGGAGTTAGTGTGCGTAAGAGTGAGTCGAAAAATTTAGCTTGTCCTCTATTCGGAGCATAATAGGAGACCAGTGAGTACAGACGGTCGCCCACCGTGCCCTTTACCAAGAGGAACCTTCCTTCTGGGTCAGCATGTTCAGAAATTTTCACAAATTTATGGTTTTTGGAGATCAAGATGGCGACTCCCTTGGTTTTGTTGTTTGCGCTCGCTAGAAAGAACTGTGGGAAGTGTGGGTGAAGAAACTTAGGGCTATACCTGGATGGGAAATGTGTTTCTTGCAGCATAATAACGTCTAGCTTGAGATGTTTATAATAGTCAAGGAACTTTCTCCTTTTAACCCGGGAGTTGAGTCCCTGAACATTGTGTGATGCTATGTGTAAGTGAGCTATGGTGCTATCAGCCATGGAGCAGAGGGATAGAGATGCAACGTAAACAGCCCCCACATACCCTGAGATGTGTTGATACTTGGGCAAAGGCGTGAGGTTCCTTGTCGGTGGGTTATTGGTAGGCACTACCTCAAGGATGTGAATGATATCTGAAAAACAGAATGCAGTTATATGCAATGTTTTGATCGGGAGGGAGGGAGGGAGGGAAGAACAGAAAAGGATAGTAAAGGTCTCCTGAAAGAGAAAGAAAGGACACGGGGGAGGAGAGACCCCACGTGTCCTTCTGAAGAGATTTCGAAAATGTCTGGCCCATCCGGGCTCAGACAATCTAACCCTCAGAAACCGCTGGGTATCTAGGGATTAGATAGGTACGCAAGTGGTCCGTCACGAAACCGGACGCCCTTTAAATAACATGAACTTATATTGAAAATAATATCCTCATGTAAGCATATCTTAGTGTCTAGCAGCTTAACTGGCTATAGGCCCCTCGCCTCCCGTTAGCACATGTCCCTCCCCCCACACTCCCCTGTCCCCCCCCAGCACAGCAGAGCGTCCATTGGGAAAACTATTGTTGTTTTCCCTAAATGAGTGACTAAAGTACTCTAAGGGGCAGTGTGGGGGGTTAAAACATCCGTCCTTGTGAGACGTATTTGCTTTGTGGACAGCGTGCACTGCGATAAACGGGGTCAGTGGAAAAAAGAAATAAAAATCAAAAACTGAAAAAGAAGTGAACCGAAGAGTCAGTAACCGGTGCCCGGGTGACCAGCGTGCCCTAGGATTTAGGCACGAGGGACCCCCATAGAGGGGGAAATCATTCCTCTGGTCCCTGCTTCACACCCGGGATGTGTTAGGTAAAATCAAAGTCATCACCGGCTTCAAGATGGGTTGTTGTCTTTGGCCTTCTTAACTTTTCCTGTTGACCACAAAGGAGATTGTGGGCTGGGAGGGGTCGGTCTTTTGTTGGAGATGGCTCCGGCATTGGTTGTGTCCATATCAGCTTCCTGGGAGATGATTTTCAAGTGTAAAAGGAGCTTTTCTCCTTCAGGGAGTGATGAGAAAGAAAACTGTTTTCCCTTAACGGAAAATTTAACTGCGAACGGAAAGGCCCACCTGTATTTTATGTCTCTTTGGGTGAGAGCGAGAAGTAGGGGTTTCAATGATCTCCGCCTCTGGATCGTGTAGGGTGAGAGATCCGCAAAAATCTGCACTTGGTGACCCATGCACATGACTGTGAGCAGATCTGGCCTGTCTCATCACTTCTTCTTTCACTGTGTAGTGATGAGGTTTGGCAATGACATCTCTTGGGGTACCATCTTTTCTGGGGGGATCCAGGGCTCTGTGGGCCCTGTCCAGCTCTAGGCGGTAAAATGGGATGGAGGGGGATCAGCTGCTTAATTAGATCATGTACTGCTTCGGGTATATTTTGAATCGTTTCAGGTAAGCCACGGATTCTGATATTGTATCATCTAGACCTATTCTCGAGTTCGTCAATACGTGCCATAGCTATGTCGAGTTGGTCTTGCACAGTACCTATGTGCTGGGAGTTTTGGTTAGTGATAGCTATTGTTTCTTCAACTTTGTGTTCAATCGTGTCGATCCGGGCTGCTAGATTGATAAAATCATTCTTGAGATCTCCTGTGATTTTAGCTGCTGTTTGTGCTAGCCCCTTATCCAGCAGTTCAGAGAATCTGAGGAAGAGGGCGTCCATTTGCAGGGCCTGGTCACTGGCCTGGAAGTCCTGAGGAGAATAGCCTGTGTGCCCTGTGTGAGAATCCCTGGGAGACAGAGTATTCCTGCAGAGGGCGGTCTATGGGGGATTCAGTGGAGGTTGGTGAGGGGGTAAGGATAGGTGGGTATCCCGTTTGCTTTCCTGGGGTGAGGTGTAGAGGGTAGTGGGTCTGCTCTGACCTGTAGTCCGCCTGACTGGAGAAGCTGTGTTCCTGTGTCTGTGGCTTTGCCTGTGTTGCGGTGGCCATCTTGGATTTCTCAGCCGTTTCTGTTCCCGTCAATTGTGGCCACAGACTGCGCTTTACCGGAGCCCCAGTCATATGGGGGTGTAGCCGGGGTCTTGCAGTGTGTCTCCCTGTATTTTGGTGGCCGTTAGTGCGCTGAGGAAGACGCGGCGGGCGCCGTAGTTATCGTGAGGGAGCGGAGCTCTAGGCAATCGCGGCCATTTTGGGAGCTCCGCGCATGCGCACCCGGAGGGATTTGAGAACTGGTGATTTTTATCATTCGATCATGTAAAAGCAAAAGATGCTTTTTTTTTTTTTTTTCCTTGCATGTCCCCCTTGGATCTCCAGCAACTGCACTTTCAAGTGCACTTCTAGTGCAAAGTGGATTTGCCTTTAATAAATAAACCCCAAAGTCCAAGATACCTGGTAATTTGGGGTGTACACAGCAAAATGCTAGAGTGAAATTTGGCTAATGGGGGAACTATTTAGATTGACCTGTGCATCCCCAAGGAAATACATTGGTAGGGATTTACCCTCACTTCCTGTTTGGCTATGTGACAGGAAGTGAATAAATTTGAAGGAGAAAGTGGCAACATTTGGAAGGTGTCTTCACCCTATCAGGGGTGCAAACATCCCGAAAAACTGGCAAGACTTCCACACAGGAATGACATTGCGCCCCCACAGGAAGTTACTTGTACTGCTGCTAATTTGTTCCCACCACCATGCCCTGCTCAATGTTCTGAGGAAGAGATGATCCTTATTTGCAAAATTAAGAAATTAATTTTTTTTTTTTTTCACATGGGGTGGCGTTTGTGTGGGTCCCCAACACACATTCAGACATATTAGGGCCAGTTTAGACGGGATCTGATTTACCTACCAGCATGTTTTTAGAGTGTGGGAGAAAACTGGAGTACACCCACGCAGGCAGAGGGAGGGCATGCAAACTCCAGGCAGATGGTGTCACGGGTGTGATTCAAACCAGCGACCCTTTTTTTGCTGCTAGGTGAAAATGCTAACCACTACACCACTGCTGCCCAAATATAGATCTATAGATGTAGGTTCTTGTGTCCACAGCAGAGAGAAGTTGGGTAGATGTCACACTCGCAATTCTGGAGGCATAATAATGGTCTAGAACAGGGGTCTTCAAACTATGGCCCTCCAGTTGTTCAGGAACTACAATTCCCATCATGCCCATGAATGTCAGAGTTTTACAATGCCTCACGGGATGTGTAGTTCCGCAACAGCTGGAGAGCCATAGTTTGAACTACCACTAGCATATGGCCTGTTGTCTGGCAATGGAATTCACAGAGCGGAGGCATGTGAAGAGGCAGAGACCGGGGTGGCATGAGATGCTCCAACAATTCTGAGATCATGTAGCCACCTACTGTGCTGGTCCTCTTATTACCTTTTGGAAAATTTGCTTATAGATCACCAATCACCATGACAACCATTGTAATAACTAGCGTTGTTTTATAAACTAATCTGCCAGCTAAGCTGGCCCTCTGCCCCGTACAAAGTGGCACACTGACAGCTGAAGATGGTGAACTACAACTTTAATGGATTAATATAATGAATAAAAAATAAATATGTATTCAGGTATCCAGTTCTATATCAGTAAGCAATTCCCCAGAGTATTATTAATATTCAGAGTATTAAAAATGACTAGAAATCTTCAGTTTCATGGTCTCAACCTGGAGGGTCATAGAATATGGAAGGTAATTTATGACTTGACTTTTTATGGTTAGATGGCTTACAGTGCATTATATTTTAGCCAATTTTAAGACAGACTCTCCAATTTGCACTAGGAATTGAAACTTCCTTCATCCTATTTTCACAGGTCTCTTTAAATACATAATCCTGTTACATAGCTAATCAGGTTGGAAAAAACAAAAAAAACAAAAAAACTTCCATATACACAATCCAATGAAATAATAATAAATAATAATAATAAATAATAATAATAAATAATAATAATAATAATAAAATATATATATATATATATATATATATATATATATATATATATATATATATATATATATATATATATATATATATATATATATATATATATATATATATATATATATATATATATATATATATATATAATTATAATGGTTCATTCCTTTCTGATCCCCCCCAAGGCGATCGGATATTCCCTGGAGAAGACCAAACCCATGTCATGGTCCACATTAATTTCCTGTTTTTTTTTGCAAACAATGTGTAGGCCCATCCACCAAGGGTTTATTTAATACTATTTATAATACCCTATTAGCCCTATACTGATCCCCACTGTCCGCAACCCCTGGAGGCTTTCAGGAATGAGAGCAGTAGGAAAAGATTGGGAACATCCATCCTTGACCTTCCCCTGCTGAGACTGAACCCAGAAGTGCTAAGCTCTAAACACTTCAGGGTCACAATTGCCAAACTACTACCGCAAATTCTGGGCGCAGAAGTAGATTGCGGACTGCAAACACACAGGTCTGGAATGATTTTCCTTTTTTCATTGCCAGCATTCTTTTGTTTACATTAAACTGTCAGTGGGGAAACCTGCTGACAGCTGATGTGTCATCTATAGGCAAGGAAGCGGCAGCCCACTCCTTAAAGTGGGGTTCCACCCAAAAAAAAACAAATACCTGAAAAATTCTAAAACACATTTGGATATATATATATTTTTTTTACTTACCTCTAAATGCCTGTTGCTAGGTGGTCCCTCATAGTCTGCCTCTGCCTGGGCTGGTGACATCACTTCCCCTTCGGCACAGGAAGGGCTCGGCTCTGCTCCCTCCCTCCTGTCAATCTGGGACCCATTACAGGTCCCAGGTGATTGAGCGGCCAATCATGGTGCTCGCGCATGCGCAGTGGGTGCCAGGCTATGAAGCCACAGCCCGACACACACAGTTAAAATGCCGGCGCCGACGAGCGGAGGGGGGGGGGCGAGCAGGGCTTCGATCCCCCGCATCGCTGGACCCAGAGACAGGTAAGTGCCAATTTAAAGTCAGCAGCTGCAGTATTTGTAGCTGCTGACTTTTAATTTTTTTTTTTTTAATGGACCCCCTGGGTGGAACTCCTCTTTAACCTGCTATTCTTCACACAGAATTTGGATCGGTCGATAAATTTGAATAGATGTAGAAATTCGTTAGAAAATGAATAAACGAAAAGAAAGGAAACAAAAAAAAAAAATGGCAACATAGCAAATGTATCTGAAAAGAAACAAAATGTTTCCGTTTTGCATGTCTATTCTCTTCTCATGTCAGTTAGATATTTATACAAGAAGCTCTTCTCTTAAATCCTTCTCTCACTTTCTGAAATTGAAATTTCCTTTATCCCCTTTTTGCAGGTCTCCTAAATACATCATCCTATTGAAGCCCAAATCCACGTAACAGGTTTTACATACGAAGCCATTGCCGTAGGTACATTTTTTAAGTGTTAATTTTGGCAGCAAATTTCGATTCAGTCTTATGCCCCGTACACATGGTCGGACCTAGGATTTTTTCCGACGGATGTTGGCTCAAACTTGTTTTGCGCACACACGGTCGCACAAAGTTGTCGAAATTACTGATCACCAACCACGCGGTCACGTACGACGAGACTAGAAAAGGCCAGTTCAGAACCAAGCGCGGCACCCTTTGGGCTCCTTTTGCTAATCTCCTGTTAGTAAAAGTTTGGTGAGAGACGATTCGCGCTTTTTCAGACTCGTGGCTTTCAGATCGTTTTCTGCCGTTCAGTTTGTGCTTGTGGGTTTGTATCTGCTCTTCAGTGCGTGCAGCAAGTTCCACGTGACTTTAATTAGTCATTGTATTCTTGTTCGTTCGTTACTGTTTTTCAGGTCGCTCTTCACAGGCCTTGCTGTTCAGTGCGTTCTGTTACTTCGTTCTGAGCAGCCGACCGTTTTCTAGCCATGTTTCGTATGCGTACTCCTCGTACAGTTCGTGCTGTGCGGGGGCTTGGTGTTGGGGTCCTGAAATTGACACAAGTCCAGTCCATGAACAGGGTGGGGAGGAGTTCATGGACCAAGAATTGGTTGCTTCAGCGTGACCAGTTCTGTCATATGCTTTTGCTCCGTGAGATCCGTGAGAATAATCCTGATGATTTCAGGAAATTTCTCAGGATGACGGACCCCGTGTTTCACCGTCTGTTGGCTTCGCTGACCCCCTATATCAGCAGGCAGGATACCTGCATGAGGCAAGCCATCACTCCGGAGCAGAGGCTCGTCGCTACCCTGCGGTACTTGGCGACAGGGAGAAGCCTGCAGGACCTTAAGTTCCCGACAGGCATCTCCCCCCAGGCTCTGGGGATCATAATCCCAGAGACCTGTTCTGCCATCATACAGGTCCTGCAGAAGGAGTATATGAAGGTAAGATTTTTATCCTTTAATATCACATTTTATTGTATTTAATGTTTGATAATATATTGTATTTCTTTCCTCATTCCCTAATTACCATGATAGGACTATGCTGTGAATATCCCCTTTGTTCTCATGCATGCTAGATTTTCGTGCAATTATTATTTTAGTTCCTTCATACAGATTGCCCTTCAATAACCTCCCCAGCATGGTCTCTCCTGGCCCATATTCACCTCATGTAGTCACTTAAAGTATTTTATCAGCTCCATAGTAGTGCTTTACCCCAAACACCCCCTAAAATGTTTTGAATTGTTATTTTAGGTTTAAATTCTGGCAGAGTGGCAGAGGCTTTTTTTTTGTAGTGTCCCCAAATCATTTTTAGTAACCCTCCCTTCCCCAACTGCTAAGTCAGCTGATCCCAATTCTCTATCTATCCTCAATCATCTATCTGCTGACTTTGCCCAACCCATACACACTATACCCATCTCTTTTGTGCTCTGATGTATGGATGAATTCCCCAAAGCATGTAGTGCAAGGGCCTGCCTGTATACTTTCAAATGGTACTGTTTAACGTTTTTGTATACTATTATCTTGACAGGTAATAGCAGAATGTCCAAATGTCCTCAAATGTGTACAATGTGTATTTATATCTTTGTATTATGACACTTCTTACCTGTCCAGTGGGCTGCCAATAGTTTAACTAAGGAGGGGCTGTTCCAAGTAATACAGTAATACCCTGTATTTAGGCATTCAGCTCTCAATGAAGTGAAGAGGGTTACCTGTCCAAAATTTCCACACACCCCATAATGTTAGAAATGGCCCATGAGGGGGGGGGGGGGGATATGATAGGTGTACCTTATACTTTGGCATTGTTAAATTCCCCTTAATAAATGCTATCTGGAGGTTGCCCCATAATGTTTGTGCCTAATCTGCTTGCCATGTTTCTGAGCAAAAATAGTAATTATTATTTTTTTTCCTCAACAGTTTCCTTCTACGCCACAGGAATGGCAGACTGTGGCCTCCCACTTTGCCCAGCGGTGGGACTTTCCTAACTGCGGAGGGGCAATTGATGTGAAACACGTCCACATCGTCCCATCACCCAACTCGGGGTTGTACTATTTCAACTATAAGGGGTTCAATAGTATTGTGATGTTGGCGGTGGTGTCGGCTACTTAAGACTTCCTGTATGTGGACGTGGGGAAGAATGGCCGGATGTCCGATGGTGGAGTCATCGCCCAGACGGAGTTCTACAGGCATCTCCAGAATGGCAGCTTGGACTTGCCAGCTCCAGAGGACAATGTGGAAGGACTCCCATTTGTGTTCATTGCTGATGAAGTGTTTGCGCTGGGGGACCACCTGATGCGGCCATTCCCGATGAGGACCCTCACCCCGGAAGAGAGGGTTTTTAATTACCGGCTGGCCAGAGCCTGAAGAGTGGTGGAGAACACATTTGGAATCCTGGCCAGCTGGTTCCGCCTATTTATGACACCCATCCATATGGCGGAGTATAAACTGAACCATATTATACTGGCGTGCTGTATTCTCCATAACTTTTTAAAGGAAACATTCGGCCAACTATGCTGGCTCAGTTGGGCCTGAGGCCGGAATGATACATGAAACCACACTGACGGCGCTTGAAAGCGGCCGTCCTGGCTTGCCCTCCCTGAGTGCCCGTGATGTCCGGTTACGCTACCTGGAGTTCTTTGCGGGTAGGGGGGCCATCAATATGCCAGCAAATATGTGAAGCCTTTTTCTAATTAAAAAAAAAAAAACACACCACACAACATTCTTTGTGGACATTTACTGCTTGTGTTTGTTTTAGCTGACCCTGACAGAAATGTGTGGAGTCCAGAAAATGGCGTGATTGTGTAACCTTATACAAAGCACTGTTGGCTGTTATTTCCTAAATGCAAACACACATTTCACTACAAGTGCAGTTGCAACTGCACTGAAACTGCACTTGTAGTGCCAAGAGGATTTGCCCTTAGTAAATAACCCCCATTTTCTATGAAAACAGCAATGACATCACCCCAAAAGTGTTGTAGCGTTGAGACAATAATCCACACATTCTTGCTTAAACTTTTTTATACCTGCACAATCACATGTGCATTTACCAAAGGTTTTTACAACAAACCAGCATGTTTGTTGTATATCAATTTTTGGCGTAGCATTATTAAAAATAGAAATGTCCATTTACGATAAAATAGGCCTGTGTAAAACCAACAAGAAAGACACAAATCTTGAACTTACAAACGTCACATTTGATAGAACTTGAAGGCAATATCAGACATGAGTATTTAGAAACTGTGTTTGATATTGCGTTCAGATGGGGTGAAGTCACCCCAGGAAAAGCCAAATTTGGAAGATGGCCACCAATTTACCAATGTCAACATGTGCGACCTGCCATCACAGGGGATCAAGGGACGTGTTTTGGGGGAGAAACCCCTTCCTCTCAGCTACTTTATTATTGAGGAAGGGGTTGCACCCCCAAAACGCGTCCATTGATCTCCCGTGATGGCAGATAGCACATGTTGACACACTGTGTGCATCCTCCAAATTTGGCTTTGTGAAAAATCACAAAAACATTTTGCACATTGTAGCACAACAAAAAACAAAGGGTTTTGGAGGGGCTTTAAACTCGCCCCAAAACATCAATGATGTTTTTATTTTTTGGAATAACATCATTGTTTTTCTTGATGTTTTCCAATTGTAAATTACACCCCATGATCTCCCCGATCAGGATCTGGGCACTTTCGGATGTGAAAGGATCTGGATCCACAACATCAAGATCACCTAAAAAGAGAGGAACCCCCCCAAAAAAAAAAAAAAAAAAAAATTAGGTCTCAAAAATATGACGGTATCCATCTCTTACCTGAGCATGTGGTCGCAGACACTCACCTGTTGTGGTGACTAGTTCCACCACGTCTTCTTCCTCCTGCTCAGCTTGTGTCGGGGGGGGGGGGGGGGGGGATTTCCCCTTCTTCCAGAGGGGGGGGGGGCTCTGGTCTCCCCGGATGAGGGTTGTCCGAGTCTTTTCTCCCCCATGTAAAACAAAAAGGTATAATTAGCACACAGATATTTGATGGCAGAACTATAAATAAATAAGAAACATTGCTTGGAAGTGGGGTACAATTGTCAATTTTAGCAGAGTTCCAAAATGTAGCATTTTCAGTGTGCTTTGTCAAGCTGCAATACTTTACCTGTTTGGTACAAGCTTCACAGATGTAGCCCCCCCTATAGTATACACTGGAGCACCTGTGTGCCCCCCTAATAAAAATGGTGTTCTGGGGGTCCCACACTAGTGCTTCAGTGTCCAGATGTGAAAACAGCTGCTGAGTGTCCTCTCCTTACACAGAATCTAGTTTGCATTTCATTCTAGTAACAAAGCCATCTACACAACCCAATTCTTTTAAGACAAGTATAGGGCGTAAAAATGGTGGCCAAATGCATATGGCCTAAACAATGGTATTTTATAGTCCGAAAGAAAAATGTTTGATACGAACGAATAATGTGCCCATGAACATGAAAGTTGCCATTTTAAAACTGTACAACAGTTCCTAAAAGCACATGGAGCAGCACGAACGTAATAAACATAAAAAGAATAGGAACACAGCACAACTACTTACTTTTTTGCAGCACTCTCCGGATCTTTCTGTACTGCTCATGTTCTCGTAATTTGAGGTCCGACCACCGCTTCCTGAGCTGATCTTTCGATCGTCGTACCCCGAAATTCCGGTGCAGACTCCTGACCACTTTCGCCATGATCTTGGCCTTTCTGACATTGGGGTTGGGGTAAGGCCCATACTTTCCATCATAGTCGGCCTTCTTCAGGATGTCCACCATCTCCAACATATCCCCAAAGGACATATTTGAGTCCTTAAATCTCCTTCTGGATCGGGACGTGTCCCGATCCGGGCTTTCCTCCTCCTCGTTGCTACAATTAGCACGATCCTGCTGTGTCTCCGCCATGTGCTCTTCCCCCACTGCGCCGAACGAAAAGGGGCGGGGAATAGACTAGAAAGAACGTCAGGGGCGGGCAGAGTTACACGCATGCGCAGTGTGTATAAAGCGTAACACGCGTGCGTCTTACGTACGATCTGTGAGCGGAGGAAGGAGCATCGGAGGCGCCGATCATGATAACGAAGGTAGGATCTAAACTTGGGCCTATACTGCTTCGAAATGGAAGCCTATATTGTAACAAGATTAGGGGAGTTTGGCCTGACATTAGGGTTTGTCTTGTGTTGTGTCTTGCAGAGAAAATGGATGGGTTCAACGACCACAATTTCCTCCCCCTGTTCATAGACAAGTACAGGGAGCTGCCCTGTCTGTGGCAAGTGAGACATCCTCATTATAATAATAAAAACAAAAGAGGCAGGCAGCGCTGGAGAAACTGCTGGAGTTGGTGAAGCCGGTGGTCCCCACAGCAACCATCCCCTATTTAAAAGCCAAAATTGGTGGCCTGAGGAGCACTTATCTTAGGGAGCGCAAGAAGGTCACAGAATCCCAGAGGTCCGGAGCTGCAGCAGATGACGTTTATGTCCCCAGGCTGTGGTACTATGAGAGACTACAATTTCTGTCAGACAACACTCAAGTCAGGGAATCCCTCTCCACTCTTCCTTCCACCCCAGCTGAGGCTTCCGATGTCCAACCTGGGCCTTCCAGCCAGGAAGAAGTGGAGGAGCCCAGCTGGAGTCAGGTATAGCATTGTTCTACTGATTTCTGGTCTATAAAGAAATTATGTTTACTATAGATGTTATTATTGATCACTAATTGCGGATTGAAAAAAGTGTTTTACATATCAATAGACAGTAGTGGGCACCCAAATTTGGGACAAGAATGAAAAATCCTGGGCTCAGAATGATAGTCTGTTACATTTGTTAACATTCAATTTACAACAGTCAGGAGGTGACAATTGTGTGTGATTGATGAAAAAAATACTAAAACTATGTCCCTTTTTCATACACAGGAAGACCTCAGCCAGGAGGAGGTTGTGGAATGTGGCAGCCAGGAGGAGGCGGGGGATTAGTGGCAGCCAGGAGGAGGCGGGGGATTAGTGGCAGCCAGGAGGAGGCGGGGGATTAGTGGCAGCCAGGAGGAGGCAGGGCTAAGTGTCAGCCAAGAGAAGCCTGGGACCAGTCGCAGCCTGACTGAATCGCAGGTTCCTCCCCTCCGCCTTCCATATAAAAGAGCGAGGAAGACGACTCCGAGTCCCGTGCAGGATTCTGCGTTCAGGCCAATTTAGGAGGCTTCGACGTCCCTACGAGCCTTACCCACTCCTGAAGAGGCCTTTGCCTGCATGGCTGCCACAAAACTGCAGGGCATGCAGGAGGGTCAACGCAGGCTCTGCGAGGACCTTCTGTATAAAGTCCTAAGTAAGGGGGTGAGTGGGGAACTAACACCCAAGACCGACGTCATTGAGTTGGACCATCCTCCTCCTCCTGTTGCCACAACTCCACCACCAGAGCCACCGCGTGGAAGGAAGCGTGGAAGGAAGACCAGAGAGTGATTGCCCTGGGTTCAGTCTGGTCTGACAGAAGCTGCAGTCTCTCGTATGACCACAGCCTGGGGACACAGATGTCATCTGCTGCTTTACGGATCTCTGGGACTTCTGGACCAGACTGCACTCCCTTAGATAAGGACTCCTCAGGCCACCAATTTTGATTAAAAATTATTGATGTGTGCCCTGGGGGTCCAAGGCTTCACCCACTTCTGCAGTTTCTCCAGCGTTGCCTCCCTCTTTGTTTAGTTGTGAGCCCTTAATTAAATTTTTTTGGGGAAATTATACTCTCCTGTGTGTTTTCTTCCAAAAAGGACAGTTTGTTGGTGACGATTCAGGTACATTTCTAACATAAAATGTGAAATTAACAAGGGACAACAACACCAAACAATCTCCTACAGATTAAATATAACATATCAATGGTGTTGTGGGAACTTGTCACAAAAAAAACACAAACATTTTCGGGAGTACAAATAAAAATTCCCCCCAAAAAAACAACACCCTTCAAAAAAATACAAAAACACAAAAAAGAATCTACATTAAAGCCAAAAAAAAAAAATACAACAAAAATATGTTGTCAGATGTGAGAAATCAAAATATATTGAGGGAATCCCGATAAATAGTAACGAAATAAGTTTGTGAGAATTCTGTGTGAATATGAGCAGCAAAACTACTTAATTCTTGTCACATTATAAGAAGAGAGTGAGCTGTATTAAACCATTTTGAACATTGCAGCGTGACGAAAGTGCTGTATCCATTGCGAACGCTAAGTTTACCAGAACGAGCTGTTCCGTGGCGGAATTTCTTCTGAGCATGCGTGGCACTTTGTGCGTCGGAACAGGCCACACACGGTCGGAATTGACGCGGTCGGATTTTGTTGTCGGAAAATTTTATCTCCTGCTCTCCAACTTTGTGTGTCGGAAAATTCGATGGAAAATTTCCGATGGAGCCCACACATGGTTGGAATTTCCGACAACACGCTCCGATCGGACATTTTCCATCAGAAAATCCGACCGTGTGTACGGGGCATTAGTCTTGGGACTAAAACGGCATTTTAGTCCCTTTTAAGTCTTCTGCAATTGTTTTAGTCGTATTTAGTCGACTAAATCTCCAGTACATTTTAGGCAACTAAAACTCATTTTAGTCTTCTAAAATCTAATGGGTGTAATTAAATTGTAAAGCATTTAACATTTCTCTACAATTTCCAAACTCATATACTGCTGAAGTGAAAAAAAAAAAAAAAAAAAAAAAAAAAATCGCATATATATTATTTAAGGTTTGAGGTATAAACATGCACTACAGACCGGTGTTAATTTTGTCAAAATTTCAATTTAGTTTTAGTCTTCCGATGGAAAATGTCCGATCGGAGCGTGTTGTCGGAAATTCCGACCGTGTGTGGGCTCCATCGGACATTTTCCATCGGATTTTCCGACACACAAAGTTGGAGAGCAGGAGATAAAATTTTCCGACAACAAAATCAGTTGTCGGAAATTCCGATCGTGTGTACACAAATCCGACGGACAAAGTGCCACGCATGCTCAGAATAAATAAAGAGATGAAAGCTATTGGCCACTGCCCCGTTTATAGTCCCGACGTACGTGTTTTACGTCACCGCATTTAGAACGATCGGATTTTCCAACAACTTTGTGCGACCGTGTGTAGACAAAACAAGTTTGAGCCAACATCTGTCGGAAAAAATCCTAGGATTTTGTTGTCGGAATGTCCGAACAAAGTCCGACCGTGTGTACGCCCTATTAGTCTTTTGACTAAAATGCCATTTTAGTCATCTCAATTGTTTTAGTCGTATTTTAGTCGACTAAAATAGTATTCATTTAGTCGACTAAAATTTTTTAGTCATTTTAGTCGACAAAATTAACACGGCATTTTTTACAGGGGCCTCTCCAGCTTAGATTTGTTGCAAAAAGCAAAATAAAATTTTCCTGTAAAATTGTAAAAAAGCTAAAGCTCTGCACAGCACCAAGACTTTATAAGCAATACTTTACACTATACGTAGAATTCGAATAGTAGAAACCTCTGCTTAGTCATGGTCGATATGAAACAGAATAAATAAACTCTAGCAGCAGTAGAACGGTCTTCAGATTCCTCATTTACTTTATCTGGCTGAGCTGGTTTTATTTAGCTGGTTGTTGTGCTAACTTGTAGTAAAATATTCATCTGTAACTGAGGGACACTCCACTGGTGTTTAAAGTAATATTAAAATCTTGCTGTTTTTTAGTTTAACACATTGAGCACACAAACTTCCTAATAAACCATTTGGTAAAACTCTTACCCTAGCACTTGGAATTTACAACTTTCAATGCTGCTGGCTCCTGCTCTCAGTGCCACTTCCCTGAACTTCATCGTAAGGAAGGAGCCAATCTGTTAGCTTGAAGAATGGAAGAGGGAGGAGCAAAGGAGGGCCTTGCCATTCTAGGGTTATGTGTTTCTATTGATGCACAGTGTAGGGAGTAGAGGTCGACCGATATGGGTTTTTCTCTGGCCGATGCCGATATTTAGAAATCGCGGTGGCCGATGGCCGATATATGATACCGATTTTTTTTGGGCCGATATATTAGGCCGATTTTTTTTTCCCCTTCATCTCATAAAATCTAACAGTTAGACCCCTTTCACACTGGGGTGTTTTTCAGGCGCTTTTGGGCTAAAAATAGCGCCTGTAAAACGTCTCCCCTGCAGTCTCAGTGTGATATCCCGAGTGCTTTCACACTGTGGCGATGTGCTGGCAGGATGTTAAAAAAAAAAAAAAAAAAGTCCTGCAAGCAGCATCTTTGGAGCGGTGTATACCACCACTCCTGCCAATTGAAATGAATGCGCACCGCTGCCGAAGCGCCTGCAAAGCGTTTCGGCAGCAGCGCTTCAGGGGCGCATTTAACCCCTTCCTCGGCCGCTAGCTGGGTTATAAGTGCCCCGCTAGCAGCCGAATAGCGCCGCTAAAATTATGGTAAAGCGCCGCTAAAACTAACAGCGTTTTACCGTCAACGCATGCCCGCTCCAGTGTGAAAGCAGCCTTAAGTAATACAGAAATTTTTTTACGTTTTAAACATTTATTAAACAAAACAAACCTCCAATCAGTTCACTTGTATGTAGAATTTAGATAAAAAAAAAAAAAAAAAAAACAACTATATCTTAAATATTAAATACACAAAAACAGGTATTCAAAACTTTTGTACGAAAAAAAATGGGCTAACTGTACTGCTTACTTTTTTTTTTTTTATTTCATTGGTGTATTTTTTTAAAAACAATTGTGTTTGAAAGGCCGCTGCGCAAATACCGTGTGACATAAAATATTGCAACAACCGCTATTTTATTCCCTAGGGTCTCTGCTAAAAAATATATATATATAATGTTTGGGGGTTCTACGTGATTTTCTAGCAGAAAATACAGGATTTTTACTTGTAAGCAACAAGTGTCAGAAAAGATTTAGGCCTCTTTCACACGGATGATCCGTATGTCCGTTTTTCATCCATCCGTTTTCGGATGAAAAACGGACATACAGTCATCCCTATGGAGCATCGGATGTCAGCGGTGACATGTCCGCTGACATCCGACCCGCTCCGATCCGAAAAGTGTAACGGAGGAAAAACCTACTTTTTCCTCCGTTTTCGGATCGGATGACGACGGACACTACGGACCGTCATCATCCGATCCCCCCATAGGGGAGAGCGGCGCTCTGACAGGTCCGTCGCTGCACAGTGTGCAGCGATGCACCTGTCATCTTCCTGCTCAGCGGGGATCGGCGGAGCTATCCCCGCTGAGCAAGCGGATGTTCACGGGGCGGATCATGACTGATCTGCCCCGTGTGAAAGAGGCCTAAGTCTTTAAATGGTTGAACTGAGAGCTTCGACACACGGAGTTCAGTCTATTGATAAAAGAACCTGAAAAGATACAATGTATCTTCTTATCAGACTTGGCAGGCTGCCCAGAGGAGGAGAGAAGTCTTTCTACAGATAAAGTCAGGTAACTTGCATTGACTTCTATTACAGAAGTCATTTGCAAGTCCCTCTGAAGTTGTAATCAGGTTTTTTTTTTTTTTTATCAGCACAATTGGCCGATGCCGATTAAGTAAAAAAAGCCAAATATCGGCCAATATATCAGTCGACCTCTAGTAGGGAGACACAATTCTAGTTTCTGTATGAAAGGCGGACTCCATAGGATGATGCAAGAGAAAGGAGCCACCCTGAAACAGGAAACCTGGGGCAGTGGTCATGGCCCTAGCCAAACCTAGAACCTAGGCAAAGATTAACAGATAAAGATGCATTCTCCATAAGTGACATCAGCTGCTGAAGGCGCTTAACCACTTGCCGACCGCCTAATGCGGATATACTGCGGCAGAATGGCACAGCAGGCAAAATCACGTACCTGGTACATGATCTGCTTCCCGCGGGCAGGGGGTGCATCGCGCCCCCCCGGTGGCCAAGGCAGTCGGCATCGTTAGGGGAGCGATCCATGCTAAAGGGGGAGACCACTCATTCGTGGCCACCCCCTCACGATCGCTCCCAACGAATGAAAATCTTCCTCTGCTGCTGTAATTTAAAACAGCAGCAGAGGAAGTGATGTCACCTCTCCTCGCATCGCTATTTTCCGTTCCGGCGCCGAGGAGAGAAGACATCTAAGTGCACCAACACCACACATACAGTAAAACACACTAGGCACACTTTTCACCCCCCTGTCACAGTGACACCAATAGCAGGTTTTTTTTTTCTGATTACTGCATTGGTGTCAGTTTGTGACAGTTATAAGTGGTAGGGCTGTTAGTGTTAGGCCCACTTTAGGTCTAGGGTACCCCCTAACCAAGTGTTAACCCCTTGATCACCCCCCGTCGCCAGTGTCACTAAGCAATCGTTTTTCTGATCGCTGTATCAGTATCACTGGTGACGCTAGTTAGGGAGAATTTAGGTTCAGCGTTTTATAGCGTCAGGGACCCCTATGTACTACCTAGTAAAGGTTTTAACCCCTTGATTGCCCCCTAGTTAACCCTTTCACCAGTGATCACTGTTTAACTGTTACCGGCGACGCTGGTTAGTTTTTTTTTTATAGTGTCAGGGCACCCGCCGTTTATTACCAAATAAAGGTTTAACCCCCTGATCGCCCGGCAGTGATACAAGTTAAGTTTTAGGATCAGATAGGTTAGTACCAATAGCGCCAACACCCACCATACACCTCCCTTAGTGGTATAGTATCTGAACGGATCAATATCTGATCAGATCTATACTAGCGTCCCCAGCAGTTTAGGGTTCCCAAAAACGCAGTGTTAGCGGGATCAGCCCAGATACCTGCTAGCACCTGCTTTTTGCCCCTCCGCCCGGCTCAGCCCAGCCCACCCAAGTGCAGTATCGATCGATCACTGTCACTTACAAAACAGTAAACATATAACTACAGCGTTCGCAGAGTCAGGCCTGATCCCTGCCATCGCTAACAGTTTTTTTGGTAGCGTTTTGATGAACTGGCAAGCACCAGCGGCCTAGTACACCCCGGTCGTAGTCAAACCAGCACTGCAGTAACACTTGGTGACGTGGCGAGTCCCATAAGTGCAGTTCAAGCTGGTGAGGTGGCAAGCACAAGTAGTGTCCCGCTGCCACAAAGAATAAGACAAACACAGGCCCGTCATGCCCATAATGCCCTTCCTGCTGCATTCGCCAATCCTAATAATTGGGAACCCACCACTTCTGCAGCGCCCGTACTTCCCCCCATTCACATCCCCAACCAAATGCAGTGGGCTGCATGAGAGGCATTTTCATTATGTCCTCCCGAGTACCCCTACCCAAAGAACCCCCCCAAAAAATGTCGTGTCTGCAGCAAGCGCGGATATAGGCGTGACACCCGCTATTATTGTCCCTACTGTCCTGACAATGCTGATCTTAGCATTGGTGAAGGTTTTGAACGCTACCATAACTAGTTGAGTATTAGCGTAGGGTACAGCATTGCACAGACTAGGCACACTTTCACAGGGTCTCCCAAGATACCATCGCATTTTGAACCTGGAACCAGTTACAGTTATAAGAGTTAGTTACCAAAAAAAAAGTTGTTGTTTTATTGTTCTCTCTCTATTCTGCTTTTTTACTGTATTCTATTCTGCAATGTTTTATCATGTTTGCTTTTCAGATATGCAATTTTTTTTATACTTTACTGTGTTTTATTGTTAACCATTTTTTTTGTTTTCAGGTACGCCATTCAGCTGCAGTGCGGATTTATTTATCTTGACAGCAACAGCGTTTGCTCCCACAATACATAAAGCCGTGACTCCAGTGCTGTGGGAGGCGATATATGCCAAAGCATGGGGGCAGCAGGGGCGGAGGAGAGATTTGCTCCTAACTTTTGGAGCGGATGTCCCCATGCTTCGGCATATATAAATGGTGCATGTATGCCCATCATTAGAAGTGGGTGGATGAAGGGAGGTATTCTAACGGTGGGCATACCCACCAAGCAATCTTTTTTTCATTCAGCCCACAGGGAAAGTCCCCCCCCCCCCACTGTCTTCCATGTTTTTCTCTGGCTCTCCTGTCCCAACAGGGAACCTGAGAATGCAGCCGATGATTCAGACAGCTGACCATAGAACTGATCAGAGACCAGAGTGGCTCCAATCATCTCTATGGCCTAAGAAACTGGAAGCTACGAGCATTTCCTGACTTAGATTTTGCCGGATGTAAACAGCGCCATTGGGAAAGCATTTTATCACACTGATCTTGGTGTGGTCATGTGCTTTGAGGCAAAGGAGATATCTAGGGTCTAAGACCCCATTAAAAAAAAAAAAAAAAAAAAAAAAAAAAAAAGCACCCGTCCCTCCCAGCTCTCGCGCAAAAGCGAACGCAAGCGTTGGTCTGGCGTCAAATGTAAACAGCAATTGCACCTTGCATGTGAGGTATCACCACAAAGGTCAGATAGAGGGCAGTAGTTTTAGCAGTTGACCTCCTCTGCAAATCTAAAGTGGTAACCTGTAAAGGCTTTTAAAAATGTATGTAGTTTGTCACCACTGCACGTTTCTGCGCAATTTTAAAGCATGTCATGTTTGGAATCCATGTACTCGGCCCAAGATCATCTTTTTTATCTCATCAAACATTTGGGCAATATAGTGTTTTAGTGCATTAAAATTTTAAAAAAAAAGTGTGTTTTTTCCCCAAAAATGTGTTTGAAAAATCACTGCGCAAACACTGTGTGAAGAAAAAAAAAAAAAAAAAGAGAAACACCCAACATTTTAATCTGTAGGACCTTTTTTTTTTTTTTAAAAAAAGAAGCATAATAAATAAATGATATATATATATAATATATTATATATATATATATATATATATATATATATATATATATATATATATATATATATATATATATATATATATATATATATATATATATATATATATATATATATATTTTTCTCTAATGTTTGGGGGTTCCATGTAATTTTTTTAGCAAAAAATATTGATTTTAAGTTAAGAAAGAAGTGTCAGAAAAAGATTTAGACTTTAAGTGGTTAAACTTCCTGCATTTACATGTTGTTTAAAGCTTGGCAGATTGCCCAGGTTATTTGTTTACACAGAGAAGTTTATCCCTTTGATCTAAGAAGGAAGTTAGATACAATGTTTCAAGTTCTAAACTTGGCAGACTGCCTGGATGTTTTCTTTTGGCAGCTGAGTGAGCAGATAATCTCTCCACTTGTTTATATGAAAGAATCGTCAAGGGAGGTGAATCGAGATCACGATTTTTTAACGATTAATTGTGCAGCTCTAGTAGACACCCCAAGCTATTTGCTGAGAGGCATGTCAAGTCCATGGAATATTTTATATTGTGACACAAGTTGCGGGAAAAAGACAATTTTTTTTTTTTTGCACAAAGTTGTCACTAGATGATATATTGCTCGAACATGCCATGGAAATATGTGAAATCACACCCCAAAATACATTCTGTTGCTTCTCCTGAGTATGGGGATGCCACATGTGAGACTTTTTGGAAGCCTAGCAGCATACGGGACCCCAAAAACCAAGCACCGCACCAAAATGGGGTCATGGGGGGGGGGGGGGGGTTGTGCCATCTTGGCATTTTATGGCCTTCGAAACTGATAGGTAGTGAGGAGTGAAATCAAAAATGTACGCCCTTAGAAATCCTGAAGGCAGTGCTTGGTTTTCGGGGCCCCATAAGTGGCTAGGCTCCCAAAAAGTCCCACACATGTGGTATCCCCGTACTCAGGAGAAGCAGCCAAATGTATTTTGGGGTGCAATTCCACATATGCCCATGGCCTGTGTGAGCAATATATCATTTAGTGACAACTTTTTGTAAATTTTTTTTGTCATAATTCAATTACTGTACTTGGGACAAACAAAATGAATGTTCAATGGGTTCAACATGCCTCAGCAATTTCCTTGGGGTGTCCACTTTCCAAAATGGGGTCATGGGGGGGGGGAGGTTTTGTACTGTCCTGCCATTTTAGCACCTCAAGAAATGAGATAGGCAGTCAAACTAAAAGCTGTGTAAATTCCAGAAAATGTACCCTAGTTTGTAGACGCTATAAAAAACTTTTGCGCAAACCAATAAATATACGCTTGTCTTTTTTTTTTACCAAATACATGTGGCCGAATACATTTGATGACTAAAATTGAGTTTATTGGATTTTTTTTTTATTTTATAACAAAAAGTAGAAAATATCTTTTTTCAAAATTTTTGGTCTTTTTCCGTTTATAGCGCCAAAAATAAAAACCGCAGGGTTGATCAAATACCATCAAAAGGAAGCCATTTTTGGGAACAAAAGGACGCAAAAAATTCATTTGGGTACAGCATTGCATGACCGCGCAATTACCAGTTAAAGACACAGTGCCAAACAGCCCAGTTTCTTCAGAATGTGGGCCCTCAATAGCCAGGCCGTTAAATTTAGCATTCGTAAAGCAGGATAGAATATCGTCCCCTGTGAGAGCAGGTCTGGCCTTAGTGGCAGGGGCCATGGACCCTCCACTGCCATCTTTACGATTTCTGCGTACCATGACCTTCTGGGCCATGCTGGTGCTACCAGAATTATCGACTTTCTTTCCAGCTTGATCCTGCAAAGAAGTCGTGGCAGCAACTAAATGGGGGGGGGGGGATGCATAGATCAGTGGGAACTGATCCAACGGGGTTACCAGCGCATCTGTTCCGCATGCAAATGGATCCCTGGACACAAAGTTGACTAACTTCATGTTGAATCTGGATGCTAGAAGATCTACATCTGGCATCCCCCATTTTTGGCAAACAGCCCGAAAAAAGTCGGGGTGAAATGACTATTCCCCCGGGAATAACTGCTGGCGACTTAAGTAGCGATCAGAGCTAAAAAAATAGCCACTGATTACTGTATACATGTCATTGGCAGGGAAGGGTTTAACACTAGGGGGTTATCAAGGAGTTAACCGTGTTCCCTATGTGTGTTTATAACTGTGGGGGGGATGGGAGTGACTGGGGGAGGAGACATGTTGTTCCTACCTAGTAGGAACACACAATCTGTCTACTCCCCTGACAGAACCGGGATTTGTGTGTTTACACAAAAGATCACCATTCTCGTTCTGTCAGCAGCGATCGCGGGTGCTTGGCTGGCATCGCGCCCGCGCATTGGCTCCGGGGACACGCTGCGTGCACACCTGCTATAGCGTTTTAAAGAGCCAACATGCCAACCTGCTGCAGTATAACTGCAGTGGCTGGTCAGCAAGCGGTTAACCCAGCACTCAGTATAAATAGTAAATGTCTCAAACTGCACTACTGCAAAAATTCCCTCATCACAAATACTGTGTTTACAGATCCCTTTTATATGTGTATCGGCATTACAGTGCCTACCACATTTCATCACAACAGATATCGGGAGCAGACAAGGTGCTGTATTTCCATAGCAGTATATATTCCCACCTATATACCTCAAGTCCATATTGGGAATACATCATGTATAAAAACAAACACTTCCTCTGTGTATAAATCACACTGCCTCCGATGGTCACAAATATATTGCATTTTGGGAGTGCATCAATGTATTAAAGTGGTTGTAAACCTACAGGTAAGCCTTATTATAGGTACTATAAATATCTCCTAAACCTGCACGGTTTAGAAGATATTTACCATATCCGCTTGCGCCGACACCCTCCATGCCGTTTCTTCACTAGCAAGTGCCGTGACTGACGGCTCCCGTGCGCATGGAGTGACGTCACGCAACTCCGGCAAGTCACAGGGCTGGAGTCCGCGACCCAGGAAGAAAGAGGGGTGAAGATGGATGGGGCCACCAGCGGGGACAACACAGGTTTCATTTGCAGGGAAGTGCCACATAATGGGCTAGTATGCGATGCATATTAGCCCATTGTGCTTTTATTTTGCAGGGGTAAAAAGAGGAAGCAAGAAATCTTGCCAACATTTTCTCTTCTGAGATCTGTTGGACATAAATTAAATAGATTCAGTGGTCAGCTTTGGAATTCTCCATTGTACTCCCACTGGTCTTGATTGTCGTCCAAACCCTCCAGAGGGAGGCTACAATGAACTTTACTCAGGCCCCCTGGCCCCTACTGGAAGAGACTGGTTGGACGCACCTTCAAAAAGACCTTCCAGCCATCTTAGCAGCTTGCTCTGGACTTGATTTCATGTTTAGAGTTTTAAGACACCTCCACTGTGATCTATAAAATCTGTAGCCTGTCCTATAATATTTGGCCTTCTGCACCCTCTGAAGTTCAGTAGGCTTGGGCAAAGGATGGCGCTTCCTCTTACTAGTCTGAGGCCAGACTCCCCCCCCCTCCAGTCATTCGCTTAATTGCATTGTTCAGTGTTTGGCCAAATAATAACCCCCATTATAGGACATGTTGAAGGCTTGTAAAGAAGTTCCACCTGCCCTCCAGTGGCGTAACCACAATGCAATCATAGCAGTGACTGGGTGCGCCAGCGCTTATACTAGGTCTATCAAAAGCATCCAAACATCAGTTGCCAAGTTCCAATCTTTCCAGAAACTGTGCCTAATCTTGCAGTTTCCAGTGTTATATGAACTTTAGAAATGGCATTTCATTCATCTAAGTTAGCTATTGCTGGTTGGCAGGCAAAATCTGTCACTGTATAGATTCTGTGCAATCCTGATGCCAGATCACCACAATTTCTGTGTTCCAGATGCGTTTCTGCATGGGCGTTTTTGATGCATTCTCAATGTGTTTTGACGCTTTCTAGATGTGTTCCATACAGAAACAATGCAACATTCTACCTTTGTTGACTGCACTAAAATGCGCTGTACTGGTGTGAACTATGTAATTGGAATCAAAGTTAAACACTGTCCATGCATTCTTACTGCAGAATAAAGACGCACTGGACTGCATCTGGTGTTAACAAGCCCACTTTCTCATCCATAGGATCTCTGAAGGCAACCGAGTTATAAAAAGGCAAAGACACTTGCTCCTGGAAGTGCAGTGCAAAAACATAAATCAGCCATCTTATATGGATAAAGTTTAGGGAACCTGTTACTGTAAATTGGTCTTCTGACAAATTCTCTGTCATCCTTCATCAACGATAAGCATACCTTCTGCAATAGGCGCCTTAATGGGGCTTAGAATTTTGCACAACCCCATCCTTGTGAGGCAACCTGTGCAATTTCATCTCTCTGCCACTGCATGCAGGCCCAAAATGCACCCTGAGCTGGGTGAGGCATTTTCCATCATGCTGACATAAACGCATGTGCAAATTTCCTGGATCCAGTCCCTTCACAGGGTAAGTGGAAACAACTCCATTAGGCTGATTTCACACCTATGCAGTTTTAGTGCTTTTTTGCATTTTGCAAATTTGCACTACAGAACGTGTTCCAGAGAAAACAATGTTAAATGGACTGTAGTGCAAATCTGCAAAATGCAAAAAGCACTAAAACTGCATAGGTGTGAATCCAGCCTTAGAGTGTATTGACCACATGCTTAAAGTGGATGTGAACCCAATTTATGAAACTTGAGCTGGGTACATAAATCTGCAGTGTTTTGTTATCCCTCTTCAAAGAGTGAAGTCTCATAGCTGTCTTCTGTCCCATCTTATCAGCCTGATAGCTCCTAACAAATTCTGGGATACATCAGATAAAAGCAGCCTGAAATTTTTGTTCAGGGAGATTGCTATAAATAGATTAGCAGGGAGCTGGCCCTGTTACAAAACACCTCTGAGAGTCTCTGCCTATGATGAGAGGGGGCATGTGCCTTTCCTCCAATCAGCAATTTTAGCTATCTTGGCTGTATGCTCAGACATCACTCTGTGTTAAACAGGAAGAGAACAATTTCCTAACATAATCTGAGCTTTCTAAACAATATATAAGGCCCCTTTCACACTGGGGTGGGTGCGTCGGCGGTAAAGCGGCGCTAATTTTACGTCAATTTTGCGGCGCTATTCGGCCATTAGAGGCGCTCCTACCCCCCGCTAGCAGCCGAGAAAGGGTTAAAACCACTGCAAAGCGATGCTGCAGCAGCACTATGCCGCCGGGATAGCTGCGCTGCCCCATTCATTTCAATGGGCAGGAGCGGTATACACACACCGCTCCAAAGATGCTGCTGGCAGGACGCTAAAAAGTCCTGCTATCGCACCACTCCAGTGTGAAAACCCTCAGGCTTTCACATTGGAGAGCCAGGAGCGGCTCTTTCAGGGCACTTTGCAGGCGCTTTTTTTAGTGCTGTAGCACCTGCAGCAAAGCGCTCCAGTGTGAAAGGGGTCTTAATGTGAAGACAGCAGATACGAATGTAGAAACTTATATGGAGGTTTGTTTCATCCATGTGTATCATCTAAGGCTGTTCACTTCACTGGATGTATGGAGGGTTTACATCCACTTTAATGAATGTGACAACCTGTTGGGTGTCACCATCCTGGTCAGGATAAGATGATTGTTGGCGGGTCTTATGTTTTTTTGGAGCATTTGCATTCAGGGTTCCTGCTCCTAAAATAATGCATAACACCTTAATCTGCATAATCTCCTTTTGCACCCTTAAGAACCATGTCCCACGTTGCCCCCTCCTACCTCTGCTAATCTTCTGTGCCACTAACACTGGAGTCAAGCCACCAGACAGTTGCAAATCAGTAGTCTTGCTATCAGACAAGTTTTTTTGGTTGAATTTTCAACACAGAAAAAACTAAGTATAACATAATGTAATATATAAAATAATGATTAGACAGTTGTCACACATACATTACCCTCTTTAACATTTACAATACGGTATGATTTTAATGTGCAAACTTAAAGATACAGAGCCCCACATATCAACCCATTGGCTACAAACTGACATTTTCGCAATACTTCTAAATGGGTTAAAAACAAAATCTCCCATTGGACCAATACGTTTACAATGCAGATGTGTCATACACACCCCCTCTATGATATCTTACAATACAGTATGATTTTACTGTGGGGATTTAAAGATGCAGAGCCCCACATATCAACCAATTGGTTATAAAAGCAACACTTTTCAAAAGTTAAATACTTTAACTTAAAAAATAATAAAAATAATTAAATACTTCAACTTAAAAAAATAAAATCTCCCATTGGAGCAACATATTTACATTTACACCCCTTTACATTCAAGTCTAATGAGTTTATGCCCCCCCTAAACAGGGAGTGCATTGTTCAGGGATGATGTATCTGAACTTATATCTGTTGAATTTCTGTAGAATTGGCCGATTTACTGCTACAAATTTTTTTCAGTACCCTTTGTTTTTCTTGCCTTTTTTATACTTGGTTTACATTTTTCAATACCAGTGTTAATTTTGACTGCAAATTTTTATCTAGTTTTAGTTTGGACTAAAATGCCATTTAATTGTAGTCCTATTTTAGTCATCTGAATTGTTTTAGTAGACTAAATCTATAGTAGATTTAATCAACTAAAATGTAATGACCAAGATAACATACCTGTAGGGTTGCCACCCGTCCGGGTTTTACCCCGACAGCCCGGGCTTCAGGCCGCCTGAAACCTGGCTACCCGAGGGCATTAGAAAACCCATGCCAGGAATAAGCGGCTGTAAAAAAAAAAAAAAAAAAAAAAAAAAAAACAAAAAAAAAAACACACTTTTAGTAGCTTTTTACACTGGCGTTAATGTACGTTTAACACGCTAGCTTTTAGCAGCGTTTCTCTGCCTCTATTCAAAATCAATGGTTCCCTATGAAAATCCATTGTCGCACCAGAAGTCGGATCATGATGAACCCCCCGCCAAAAAAAAAAAAAAAAAATCCATACCAGATCCTTATCTGAGCACACAGCCCGGCCGGTCAGAAAAAAGGGAAATGATTGAGTGCCCCCACCCCGCCCTGGACCACACTAGGCCACATGCCCTCAACATGGGGGGGGTGCTTTGGGGTAGGGGGGCCTGCGCCCCCCCACCCCGAAGTACCTTGGTCCCATGTTGATTGGTTTGATCTTCCCGACAACCCTGGCCATTGGTTGTCTGGGTTTGTGGGCGGGAGCCCCTCTTCCTTCCGATTTCTTCTCCCTTAGGCGATGTCTTCACCCCATGGTTCTCATCTCTCTACGCTGTCTTCTCCCTCTGTCGGCTCTCCACTCTCTGTTGTCTTCTCAACGCTCTCTCCCACTGTAATGCTAGGGCCGTCTTGTGCCATTACTTATATAGCCATGGGGCGGGGCCACCTGGTGTCACAAGGGGGTGAGGCCTCCAGATTACATCACCGGGTGGCCCCGCCCCATGGCTATATAAGCAATGGCACATCGGCCCTAGCATTACAGCGGAGAGAGAGTGTTGAGAGAACATCGGAGGAAGAAGGCAGCGGGGAGAGGAGAACCAGCAGCGAGACACGACATCAGTGGAGGGAGATGAACTGGAGGATGAAGACATCGCCGGAGGGAGAAGAAAAAAAAATAATCGGAAGAAGAGAAACCAGAGCTGCTTTAATAAATTACTTTTTAAAAACCTGAGTACTGTTTTTAAATTGACTTTTTTTGGGGTGAATGGGAAGGGGTACAATGTACCCCATACTCATTCACATAGGGTGGGGGGCCAGGATCACACCCCTGTGCATGAGGCCTTATGCGTGAAGGGGTGTAAATATGTTGCTCCAATTGGAGATTTTATTTTTAGGTATTTAGATTTGAAAAGTGTTGCTTTCTAAACAATAGGTTGGTATTTGAGGCTCTGCATCTTTAAATTCCCACAGTAAAATCATACCGTATTGTAAGTTATCATGGGGAGGGTGTGTGTATGACACATCTGCATTGTAAACGTATTGGTCCAATGGGAGATTTTGACTCATTTAGAAGCATTGAAAAAAATCGGTGTCCGTCCGTCCGTCCGTCCGTCCGTCCCACCCCAAGGAATTTGCTGAGAGGCATGTTGAGCCCATTGAATATTCATTTTTTTTTTTTGTCCCAAGTGATTGAATAATGACAAAAAAAAAAAAATTACAAAAAGTTGTCACTAAATGATATATTGCTCACACAGGCCATGGGCATATGTGGAATTGCACCCCAAAATACATTTAGCTGCTTCTCCTGAGTATGGGGATACCACATGTGTGGGACTTTTTGGGAGCCTAGCCGCGTACGGGGCCCCGAAAACCAATCACTGCCTTCAGGATTTCTAAGGGCGTACATTTTTGATTTTACTCCTCACTACCTATCACAGTTTTGAAGGCCATAAAATGCCCAGATGGCATAAAACCCCCCCAAATGACCCCATTTTAGAAAGTAGACACCCCAAGCTATTTGCTTTGAGGCATGTTGAGTCCATGGAATGTTTTATATTTTGACACAAGTTGCGGGAAAGTGACAAATTTTTATTTTATTTTTTTTGCACAAAGTTGTCACTAAATGATATATTGCTCACACAAGCCATGGGCATATGTGGAATTGCACCCCAAAATACATTTAGCTGCTTCTCCTGAGTATGGGGATACCACATGTGTGGGACTTTTTGGGAGCCTAGCCGCGTACGGGGCCCCGAAATCCAATCACTGCCTTCAGGATTTCTAAGGGCGTACATTTTTGATTTTACTCCTCACTGCCTATCACAGTTTCGGAGGCCATGGAATGCCCAGGTGGCACAACCCCCCCCCCCCCCCAAATGACCCCATTTTGGAAAGTAGACACCCCAAGCTATTTGCTAAGAGGCATGGTGAGTATTTTGCAGCTCTCATTTGTTTTTGAAAATAAAGAAATTTTTTTTTCTTTTTTCAATTTTCAAAACTTTGTGACAAAAACTGAGGTCTGCAAAATACTCACTATACCTCTCATCAAATAGCTTGGGGTGTCTACTTTCCAAAATGGGGTCATTTGGAGGGGTTTTTTGCCACCTGGGCATTCCATGGCCTCCGAAACTGTGATAGGCAGTGAAGAGTGAAATCAAAAATTTACGGCCTTAGAAAGCCTGAAGGCGGTGCTTGGTTTTCGGGGTCCCGTAGGCGGCTAGGCTCCCAAAAAGTCTCACATGTGGTATCCCCGTACTCAGGAGAAGCAACAGAATGTATTTTGGGGTGTAATTTCACATATTCCCATGGCATGTTTGAGCAATATATATCATTTAGTGACAACTTTGCGCAAAAAAAAAAATTAAAAAAATAAAAAATTGTCTCTTTCCCACAACTTGTGTCACAATATAAAATATTCCATGGACTCAACATGACTCTCAGCAAATAGCTTGGGGTGTCTACTTTCCAAAATGGGGTCATTTGGGGGGTTTTGAACTGTCCTGGCATTTTATGCACAACATCTAGAAGCTTATGTCACACATCACCCACTCTTCTAACCACTTGAAGACAAAGCCCTTTCTGACACTTATTGTTTACATAAAAAAATTATTTTTTTTTTTGCAAGAAAATTACTTTGAACCCCCAAACATTATATTTTTTTTTAAAGCAAATGCCCTACAGATTAAAATGGTGGGCGTTTCATTTTTTTTCCACACAGTATTTGCGCAGCGATTTTTCAAACGCATTTTGTGGGGAAAAAAACACACTTTTTTACATTTTAATGCACTAAAACACACTATATTGCCCAAATGTTTGGTGAAATAAAAAAGATTATCTTAGGCCGAGTACATGGATACCAAACATGACATGCTTTAAAATTGCGCACAAATGTGCAGTGGCGACAAACTAAATACATTTTTAAAAGCCTTTACAGGTTACCACTTTAGATTTACAGAGGAGGTCTACTGCTAAAATTACTGCCCTCAATCTGACGTTCGCGGTGATACTTCACATGCATGGTGCAATTGCTGTTTACATTTGACGCCAGACCGACGCTTGCGTTCGCCTTAGCGCGAGAGCAGGGGGGACAGGGGTGCTTTTTTTTTTTTTTTTTTCATTATTATTATTATTTTTTTATCTTATTTTTAAACTGTTCCTTTCATTTTTTTTTTAAATCATTTTTATTGTTATCTCAGGGAATGTAAATATCCCCTATCATAGCAATAGGTAGTGACAGGTACTCTTTTTGCAAAAATTGGGGTCTATTAGACCCTAGATTTCTCCTCTGCCCTCAAAGCATCTGACCACACCAAGATCGGTGTGATAAACCAAGTTAGACTTACCGGTAACTTGTTTTCCAGAAGTCTTTCAGGACAGCACCTGAGAGATAGCGACTCCACCCACCGGAAAGAGGAAACACCTTCTTCCTCCAAACTTTAAAGGGAGGCGCCTCCCTACCATACCTCAGTTGTAGTAGAGAAGACCTCCGGCCCCGGCTGGAACACATAAACACATACGTTAGTCACAGCATAGTATATACAATACAATAGGGCGGGATGTTGCTGTCCTGAAAGACTTCTGGAAAACAAGTTACCGGTAAGTCTAACTTGGTTTTTCCCAAGGCGTCTTTCAGGACAGCACCTGAGAGGATAACAGAGACTTACCCCCTTAGGGCGGGACAACAGCTTGCAGGACCTTTCTGCCAAACGCCTGATCATTAGCAGATGTGAGGTCCAGCCTGTAATGTTTCACGAATGTGTGAAAACTTGACCAAGTTGCCGCCTTGCAGATTTGTTCAGGGGTGGCACCAGCTCTCTTTGCCCAAGTGGCCGCTAATGCTCTTGTTGAGTGTGCAGAAATTCCTGCAGGAGGAGACACACCTGCATGCGAATAAGCCTCTGAAATGGCTAGCTTCAGCCACCTTGCTAAAGAGATTTTAGAAGCCTGGCAACCTTTCCTGTTGCCTGAAAATAGCACAAACAGAGAATCTGAACGTCTAAAGAGCTTTGTCCTTTCCAAGTAACATAACAAAACTCTTCTAACATCCAACATGTGAAAACAAGTCTCCTTCTCCCCTACTGGGTTGGGGCAGAAGGTCGGAAGTACAATGTCCTGAACACGATTTTGTACTGAAGCTACCTTTGGTAAGAATTTCTGATCTGTTCTAAGTATAACCCTATCTGGGAAGATAGATAAATAGGGTTCCTTAACTGATAAAGCATTAAGCTCACTGATCCTGCGTGCAGAGACCATGGCAATCAGAAACACAGACTTAAAAGTGAGATATCTGAGTGGCGCTTCTTCCAAAGGTTCAAAGGGACTCTTTGTTAGAGCCTGGAGGACTATCGACAGATCCCATTTGGGAAACAACTTAAGTGGTGCTGGTCTGGATCTCGTAAGGGATCTGAAAAATCTGGTTACCAATGGATCTGAGGCCACAGATCTTTCTAGGAACACTGCTAGCGCAGCCACCTGTACCTTCAAGGTACTAACTGCTAGTCCCTTGTCAGCACCAACCTGTAAAAATTCCAGAATGGTAACAAGACTCCCTGGGTCCTGGTCAGATGAATTACACCACGTAATGTAAACCTTCCAGACCTTGGAATAGATATTTCTAGTCACCCTTTTCCTACTGGATAATAGCGTTGAGATTAACCGGTTGGAAAAACCTTTGCTCCTTAAGAGCTGCTCTTCAGATACCAAGCAGTGAGCGCCAAAGTGGCTACCTCTGGGTGATTTACTGGTCCCTGAAATAGTAAATCGTACCTGAGCGGCAGATGCCAATAAGGCCTGACCGCCATTTTCAGAACGGTTGAAAACCAAGCCCTTCTTGGCCAAAAGGGCGTGATTAGGACAACCGGTACCGTTTCCCTTTGAATTTTTCTTAATACTAAGGGAATTAACTGGAATGGGGGGAAAGCGTAGCAGAGATGGAATCTCCATGGATACGCCAAGGCATCTGTTCCTAGTGACCCGTCGTGATTGCTTAGGGAAAAAAAATTGCGTAACCAAGGCATTCTCCTTTGAGGCGAACAGGTCCACCTCTGGCAGCCCCCACTTCTCGACAATCATGGCGAAAACCTCTGGGTTCAGCGACCATTCTGCTTCCCGAATGGGGTTTCTGCTCAGGAAATCCGCCACTCCGTTCAGGGATCCCTTTAGATGGACTGCTGATAAAGACAGCAAGTGTCCTTCTGCCCAACGGAGAATGCTCATGGCTAGTACTTGCAGCGATTTGCTCCTTGTACCTCCCTGCCTGTTTATGTAAGCCACGGCCGTGGCATTGTCTGTTAGTATTTGAACATGCTGGGCCTGTAGCCCCTGAGCAAATGACTTCAGAGCCAAGTCGATCGCCTTGAGCTCTCTCCAGTTTGAGGACTTGGTCGCCTCTTTCCTGGACCAGTTTCCCTGAGTGAAACCTTTTTCTAGGTGGGCTCCCCAACCCCAGGAACTGGCATCGGTTGTCAGCCTTTTTTCGATTGGAAAGGCCCAGACTAACCCCTCCGATAGGATATCCTGCCTTTTCCACCACCACAGTGACCTCTTCACTTGGGTTGGAACTCTTACCTCTGAGTCTAGTGATTCTAAATTGTGATCCCAAGATCTCAGAAGAAAAGTCTGCAGATGTCTGAAGTGTAGTCTTGCCCACTGAACAGCTGGCATTGACGAAGTCAGAACCCCCAGGGCTGACATGACCAATCTTACCGTCAGCTGCTGGTTGGTCTGCAAAAAAGACACTGTATCCTGGATTTTTCCTCTCTTTTCTGAAGGAAGAAAAATTTTTTGGCTTACCGAATTTATTATATACCCTAGAAACCGAATCTCCTGAGATGGTTACAGGGAAGATTTTTGGAGATTTAGGATCCAACCTAGAGACTCCAAATGGCTGCATGCTCTGCTTAAATTGCTCCTCAACTCCTCTCTTGAGGGGGCGAAAAATAGCAGATCGTCTAAGTAAGGAATTACTGCGATTCCCTGAAGACGCAGCGGAGCTAGGGCCTCTGCCATTACTTTGGTAAAAATTCGGGGTGCGGATGATAGCCCGAAGGGTAGGGCTCTGAATTGCAGATGCTGAATTCTGCCTTCCAACCTTACCGCCAACCTGAGAAACCTCTGGGACTGGGATGAGATTGGAATATGCAGGTATGCATCCTTTAGATCCACTGACGCCATGAAACAACCTGGAGTCAGAATATTTCTGGCGGTGAAAATTGAGTCCATCTTGAACCTTCTGTATTTGATGGCTCTGTTTAGTGGCTTTAAATTTAGAATTAAACGAAATCTTCCTGTTGGTTTTTTTACCAGGAAGACATGTGAATAGAAGCCCTCGTGCCATTCCTCTGGTGGCACTGGGATTACTACACCCTGTTGCATTAGTTCCTCCAGAGAGGATTTCATGGCCAGGGCCCTTATTGGATCTCGAGGAGCATTTGTTACCAGAAACCTTCTTGGGGGGCTTCTGGAGAACTCGAGAGTATAACCCTGCGAGAGAGTGGTCAGAATAAACTGATTTGCAGTTATCACTGACCACTGCGGAAGAAACTCTCGTAATCTTCCGCCGACCCGCAGAGATGAGTCATTGTGAGTTTTCGGCCTGTGAAGGAGGACGGAAGAGAATTCCACCTTTGCCCTTCGCCTTTTGCGCAGACCAATTTTTCCTCCTGCCCTGAAACTTACTTTCCTGCTGTTGCTGTTGAGTTTTTTGAGGTCGAAAAAGACGTTTTGGGGTCTGCTTTTTCTTTTTGACCGGAAAGGACTTCTTCTTATCGGCAGTTCTGTCTAGGATATTATCTAGATCTGGGCCAAAAAGAAGGTCACCTGAAAAGGGGATACCACAAAGTTTACTCTTTGAAGCTGTATCACCTGGCCAGGTTTTTAGCCATAAAGCTCTTCTCGCAGCATTTGCTAAAGCTGCAGACCTAGCTGACATTTTGATAGCTTCAGCCGAAGCATCAGCAATATAGGCAACCGCAGAAATCAGGGTAGGAAAGGAATCTAAGATCTCCTGCTTGGGGGAATCTGCCACTATATGAGATCTAAGTTGGTTCACCCAGTATTCCAGATTCCTGGCTACACAGGTTGTGGCCATTGCTGGTTTTAAATTGCTCATGATTGATTGCCATGATCTTTTGAGCAAAAGATCCATGCGTTTGTCCATTGGATCCCTTAGAACACCCATGTCTTCAAAAGACAGGTCTGTGGATCTTGAGACCTGTGAAAAGGCCGCATCCAACCTGGGCACCTTATTCCACACCGCAGAAGGGTCCTCCTCAAAAGGGAAGCGCCTTTTGTGGGCTCTGGAAAAAAAGGGCTTTTTCTCTGGATCTTGCCATTCTTTAGTAATGGCGTCAGAAATGACCGAATGAACTGGAAATGTTCGCCCCTTAGGCTCATTTAACCCTGCATACATGCGGTCATGAAGAGATAACTCCTTCTTTTCCTCACTTAAGCCAAGTGTAACATGGATAGCCTTAAGGAGTCCGTCTACCTCCTCTAGGGAAAGCTTAAATTTGGAAGGAGCCACCTCCGCTTCCTCACCCTCCTCCTCCGAATCTTTAACGGAAGGAGTAGGGGACTGCTCTTCCCTGATAGAGGGGCCTTCAGGTAAAACTTCTACCATGGGGAAAGAAATAGAACCCTGGGAAGCCTCAGAAGTGGATGGCTGACTAGCAGCTGGATTAACTAAAGAGTCACGAAAAGTCTGAATCGTGGCGTATAGTTCCTTCTTTACAGAGGCAACCAGATCATCACAAACCGAAGCTGATTCCTCCTTAACTAAAGAAGTGATGCATGTACTGCATAAGACTTTTTTCCAATTTTCTCCCATTTTGGCCCTGCAAGAAGGACATCTCTTTTTTGGGTCAGAGCTTTTAGCCTGTGAGAGAAAAAACAAAAAAGGGAAAAAAACCAGGGGACCTTTTAGTGAGACCCGGTCTCAGCTACACAAGAATCACCCACAGGTGCACTAAGAAGAAACCAGTCAGCCTCCAGTGCCCAGACAGGCCCCTTGCCACTAGGGGGTAAGAAAAAAGAAAATAGACCAAACCCAGGAAAAGGAAGAAAGGCAGACTTAAACTGCTGCTCCTACCTGAGCTTTACTGGCGCCTGTGCCTGTCCCCACCGCTGCAGACGCTGAGTCCTCCATCTCTGGTGTGCAGCTCTCCACCTGTGGCTTCATATGCCGCTTCCGGACTCCCATAGTGCATCTGCACCGGACCGGAAGCGGAAGTAGGCGCCAGTTCCTGTCCTCCCTCCTCCCCTCTCGCGTCCACGCCGGAAATGACGCTTCTGCTGACCCAGTGACCCGCCTTGTCACTTCCGCCGCGCCTGCCGGCCAAAAAACATGGCGGCGGCGCACGCGCACCGCCGCTCCTACGACCGCGCGGATCACCGGGTCTACGGCTCTCCCCGAGCACCAGGAGGGGAAGAGGAGCCCGATTGCTACCGCTGCAAAGGCTTGGGTAGGCCGGGAGGACAGCGGGTCTCCAAAAGGAGGAAAAAATGAAAAGGAAGCCCTGTCTCCCAGGAGCATCTGAGAGACCTTGACTCCCCTTCAAAAAGATGTTCCCTCCGGGCCGGAGGAAACACAAAAACTGAGGTATGGTAGGGAGGCGCCTCCCTTTAAAGTTTGGAGGAAGAAGGTGTTTCCTGTTTCCGGTGGGTGGAGTCGCTATCTCTCAGGTGCTGTCCTGAAAGACGCCTTGGGAAAAAATGCTTTCCCAATTTCCCAATGGCGCTGTTTACATCCGGCGAAATCCAAGTCATAAAATGCTCGTAGCTTCCGGTTTCTTAGGCCATAGAGATGTTTGGAGCCACTCTGGTCTCTGATCAGCTCTATGGTCAGCTGGCTGAATCACCGGCTGCATTTTCAGGTTCCCTGTTGAGACAGGAGAGCCAGAGAAAAACACGGAAGACGTAGGGGGGGCATTCCCTCCCACTGCTTGTAAAAGCAGTCTAGAGGCTAATTAGCAGCTAGGATTGCTTTTACATGAAAGCCGACCGCTGGCTGAAAAGAATGATACCAAGATGATACCTAAACCTGCAGGCATCATTCTGGTATAACCACTCAAAGTCGTGAATGGCGTACCTGAAGACAAAAAAATGGTTAACAATAAAGCACAGTAAACGGTAAGGTATAAAAAATTGCATACCTGAAAAGCAAACATGATAAAACATAATAACAATAAAACATTGCAGAATAGAATACAGTAAAAAAGAGCAGAACAATAGAGAGAATAGAGAGAGAGAGAGAACAATAAAACGCCAACTATTTTTTTTTTATTTTATATTTTTGTTTGTGTTTTGTTTTTGTTTTTTTGTTTTTTTTTTTACACATTTTTTTGGAACTAACTTTTATAACTGTAACCGGTTCCAGGTTCGGGTCTCTCAAAATGCGATGGCATCTTGGGAGACCCTGTGAAAGTGTGCCTAGTCTGTGCAATGCTGTACCCTACGCTAATACTCAACTAGTGAATGGTAGCGTTCAAAACATTCACCAATGCAAAGACCAGGATTATCAGGACAGGAGGGACAATAATAGCGGGTGTCACGCCTATATCCGCGCTTGCTGCAGACACGACATCTTTTTTGGGGGGGTTCGTTGGGTAGGGGTACTCGGGAGGACATAAAGAAAATGCCTCTCATGCAGCCGACTGCATTTGGTTGGGGATGTGAATGGGGGAAGTACGGGCGCTGCAGAAGCGGTGGGTTCCCAATTAGGATTGGCGAATGCAGCAGGAAGGGCACTATGGGCACGATGGGCCTGTGTTTGTCTTTTTATTGGCAGCGGGACACTACTTGTGCTTGCCACCTCACCAGCTTGAACTGCACTTATGGGACTCGCCACGTCACCAAGTGTTACTGCAGTGCTGGTTTGACTACGACCGGGATGTACTAGGCCGCTGGTGCTTGCCAGTTCAATAAAACGCTACCAAAAAAACTGTTAGCGATCGCAGGGATCAGGCCTGACTCTGCGAACGCTGCAGTTATGCGTTTAGTGTTTTGTAAGTGTCAGTGATCGATCGATACTGCACTTGGGTGGGCTGGGCCAGGGGGAGGGGCAAAACGCAGGTGCTAGCAGGTATCTGGGCTGATCCCGCTAACACTGCGTTTTTGGGAACCCTAAACTGCTGGGGACGCTAGTATAGATCTGATCGGATCAGATATTGATCCGTACAGATACTATACCACTAAGGGAGGCGTATGCTGCGTGCGTGGGTGTTAGCGGTACTGGCGCTAATCTGACGCTGCCTGGGGCGACGCATATCACCGCCGGGCGATCAGGGGGCTAAACCTTTATTAGATAATAAACGTCGGGTGCCCTGACACTATAAAAAATAAACGAACTAACCAGCGTCACCCGTAACGGTTATACGGTGATCAGTGGTGAAAGGGTTAACTAGGGGGCAAGCAAGGGGTTAAAACATTTATTAGGTAGTATATGGGTGTCCCTGTCGCTATAAAATGCTGACGGCGAACCTAAATATTTACGTCCCTAACTAGCGTCACCAGCGACACTAATACAGCGATCAGAAAAATGATCGCTTAGCAACACTGGTGACGGGGGGGTGATCAAGGGGTTAAAACTTTATTAGGGGGGGTTAGGGGGGTATCCTAGACCTAAAGGGGGCCTAACACTCACTGCCCTAACACACTGTCACAAACTGACACCAATACAGTAATCAGAAAAAAAAAAAAAAAACCTGCTTGGTGTCAGTTTGTGACAGGGGGGGGGTGGTCGGGGGGGATCGGGGTGTAATGTGTGCTTGGCATGTTCTACTGTGTGTGTGTGTGTGTGTGTGTTGGTGCACTCACATTACAGTCTTTTCTCCTCGGCCCGGAACGGAAAATACCGAGCCGAGGAGAGATGACATCATTTCCTCTGCCTCTGTGTACAATACAGAGGCAGGGAAATGATCCCATTGGCTGGGAGCGATCGCGAGGGGGGGGCCACGAATGGATGGCCTCCCCCTCACCACCGATCGCCAGGGGACATTTGCCGACCGCCGCAGGCACCAGGGGGGGGGGTCCGATCGGACCCCCCACCCGCGGGCAGGCAAGGACGTACAGGTAAGCCCTTTTGCCTGCCCGTGCCGCTCTGTCGACGTACATCGTCGTGCGGCGGTCGGCAAGTGGTTAAGGGCCATCTGCCTTTATCCACTCACTTTAGAAGCATCAGGTGAGCTTCAGGCAGCATTTCCAAAGGGAGACAATCAGACAAAGTTACGCTGGATACACACACACACACACACACACTATACAATCTTCTCCCGAATTCTTCCCTCAGATTCACCAAAACCACATAATAAGAGGCCAAACCTAAGAGTCTCAATCTGTATGCCATCAGACAGGCCCCAGCACCACATGGCTCTGCTAAATCCATGGGAAATCAGACAAAAGTTGCATAGTGTGTATGGGGTCTTAGAGTCTGAGACAAAACAATTAGGCTGTCAAACCCACAGGATTACACAGCATAGCAAGGGAGCAAGGACAGCACATCCAGATAGGAGACTCAGTCAAAATCTGAGATAAGCCCTTTATCTGGCAGGAGTGCAGAGATGGGGGGGGAGAGGAGCCTTCACAACTGCAGACCTCCAAGATCATATACACTACAGCATCATTTTGTCTGCGGTCTTGGCACAAAAAGGCACCCAGTTTTTAAAAAGGATTTACCTTCAGGTTCTTCCAACTCCATCAGAGGCTGAACATGGAGGGGCAGGTTTGGCGGGGGGGGATGACGCAAACAAATTACTTACCAACTGCATTCAACAGGTGGCCTGGAGCAGACCATAAATGAAGAACATCTTAGTTGGGGGAAGGGCTGTCTTTTATTCAACTAGGAACAGGTGGTTCGGAAGGAGATGTTAACCTGTGGTGTGCTGCCGTGAGGTGGGCCAGGAAAGTGAGACTTGTAGTGCTGAATGCAAACACCAAAAGCTGTGGCCATCAGATCTGTGTAAGTATGCATCTGCAAAAGGGGAAGCTTGGTTAGGTCAGGGCAAAGGATAAGTGTACTTTGTCCTAAACTGCACTTATCCTTTAAGTGCTATATCATTTACAACTGACCTGCCTTGTTTAACCACTTCCCGCCCGGCCTATAGCAGATTGACGGTCGGGCGGTGGTTCAGTTATCCTATCCCATATGACGTCCTTCAGGATAACAGCCGCTTCGCGCCCGTGGGGGCGCGCATCGCGGCGATCGGTGGAGCCGTGTGTCAGTCTGACACACAACTACACTGATCCCCCCTCGGATGCCCGCACTAGATCACCAGGGAAGCCGCCAGGACCACCAGGGAAGCGGGCAACATGTGGATGGCCAGGTATGTACCCCATGGGTGCTTGCATCACCTATCATCGTTGTTGTTGTTACCAGCAGGACGGGTTAGTCTGTGAGCTTACGGGCCTGCGCTTCAGACGCATAGGCGCTTTATCTTACCAGGATTATGTGAGTGCAATATTGTATTTTAATATTGAATAAAGTTTTAAGGTTATACACTATTTTATCTTTCATGGTGCATTCATCCATCTGCGAGCTGGAGATTACACGTTGCAGTTTGAAATATATACGTTCCGGTGGCTGTGTTTTGGATATGATACCACATCATTAACAAGCTCAGGTTTTGGCTTATCGGATATGGTCCGGAGGATAGTTTCCTATTCAGGCCCTCCCTGATCCTCTGTAGTGGGGGATCATGGGTCTCTGGTAAGCAGCCAATCTACATCCTTTTGTGGTGGATCGAGCACTATTTTCTACATTATCAAGGATTGCACAGTTTTTGATGGACTTTTCACATTAATTTATTAATTCATCACATGGGTGATACAGGCATTTTATGCTTTTGGACTCACTTTTATATTTTCAATTGTTTATAGCACCAATTATTCAACATTTTTTGGTGTCATTACACTTTTTATAATTTCTTCACATTCCACGTGATATTTATTTAGAAATTTAGTGTTTATTTAGCGCGATTCTTTTCTTTTTCTATCCACGTGCCCAATCAGTGCCCACAAATGGGCACTGACTGGCACCATTATAAATCAGTGATGCCCAGCAATGCCACCCATCAATGTCATCAGTGCCACCAATCAGTGTCAACAGTGCCACCCATCCGTGTCCATCTGTGCCACCCATCCATGTCCATCTGTGCCACCTATCAGTGCCCATCCGTGCCACCTATCAGTGCCACCCATAAGTACCCATCAGTGCCGCCTATGAGTGCCCATCAGTTCCGCATACCAGTGGCACCTATCAAGCATACAGTAGAGCATCAGAGACTGCGGACATACTACAGGAGAGCGTCAGAGACTGCGGACATACTACAGGAGAGCATCGGGGACTGCGGACATACTAAAGGAGAGCGTCAGAGACTGTGGACGTACTACAGGAGAGCATCAGAGACTGCGGACGTACTACAGGAGAGCATCAGAGACTGTGGACATACTACAGGAGAGCGTCAGGGACTGCAAACATACTACAGGAGAGCGTCAGGGACTGCAAACATACTACAGGAGAGCGTCAGAGACTGCGGACGTACTACAGGAGAGCATCAGAGACTGCAGACATACTACAGGAGAGCGTCAGGGACTGCAAACATACTACAGGAGAGCGTCAGGGACTGCAAACATACTACAGGAGAGCATCAGAGACTGCAAACGTACTACAGGAGAGCATCAGAGACTGTGGACGTACTACAGGAGAGCATCAGAGACTGCGGACGTACTACAAGAGAGCGTCAGATTGCGGACATACTACAGGAGAGCGTCAGAGACTGCGGACATACTACAGGAGAGCGTCAGAGACTGCGGACATACTACAGGAGAGCATTAGAAACTGCGGACATACTACAGGAGAGTGTCTGGGACTGCCGACATACTACAGGAGAGCATCAGGAACTGCAGACATACTACAGGAGAGTATCAGAGACTGTGAACCGAGTACCAGAGAGCATCAGGGACTGCGAGCAGAGAACAGGAGAGCGTGAGGGACTGCGAACAGAGTACAGGAGATTCACAGAGAACTTTCAGCAATGCACACCTTTACAGTTGAAAAACACAGCTCAGGGTTCAGGATAGCAGTCAGGCATTCTATGGGTGTAAGGACATACCTGGCCAGCTGGGATCACACTTTCAGAGGCGGGGCTCCCACTCCGATCACTGCTCTTCCTACTGCCGCTCTGTTCCAAGCATACAGGTTTCATGGGGCGGGGTCAGAGCATCAGTGGAGCTCCCGGCCCCGCCTCCTCTCTGCCGGCCATCGGGGCCCCACTTAGCGGACAGCACGGGTTGAAGCGGAGGCTGCTTTGGGTCCCTCCCAACAAAGATTGGGCCCAGGTAAGTTGCCCAGCGTTAAAGACGGCCCTGGTTATTGTTCTGTCCCACTTATATGTATTTTTTCTGCGTTGTATTGAACTGCATCATGTTATTGCTGCGTTTTAGTTATCTGCATAGTCATAGTCTTCCTAAAATCAAAGGACTGAAAAAAAAAAAACACCACCTGTACTGATACTGTAGAAATATTTTAAAATACCTGCACTGCATCAAGCTAACTTCAAGCGGTATTAAACTAAAAACCAAACATCTAATATATTGTAGTTGTCCCATTCGTAATGTAATATTAGTTTTCTTTTCCCCCTGTTCTCACCTGGTGATCTGGCCAGTAACACACCTCCTTTATTAGTCTGGATGAAGGAGCACAGGGGGCACATTAGCATAGCAGCATTGCCAGTCTGGGGGGGAGGGTAGTGTTAGATATACTGGCAGATTTAAATACACTAACAAATTGAAGCCAAACTCACTCAGCTCACACAGCAGTTACACAAGCAATTACATCAACAGTATATTTCCTTTTGAATTAAAGGTTTTATTAGTTCAGTGATAACTAGTTTGTTTGAACCCTCTAACTGCTACATTTGCAGGAAAGATTTTTTGAAAAACAGATATACTGGCCAGATCACCAGATGAAAATAAAGGAAAGAAAGCCTAAAAAAGAAAAACGAATGCAGCCATCACATCTAAGAATTAGGCTGTAACATAATATATGTTATGTATACAGCTTTCAGTCAGTCTGCTGCAAGTGGCGTGAATATATTGGAATTAGTATGCAGCTACTTTCACAAAGAGTATTCTTATTACATACAGCACAGAGATGTCTAATGAATTTTAATAAGACAGGGAGCTTATTGCCTGTGTTTTGGGAACTAATCTTCTTTAATATATATGTAAACCACAACAATGAATCCCCTTGGTTTGGTCCTTTTGGTCTGGTAAAGTGTATGTCATGGCCAAGAAAAAAAATAAAATAAAAAAAAACACACACAGAATTTGTGAACTGAGTGGTGTCAGCCCTGCCCAGCTCTCTTTTGTTAACCTGTTCAAACCCTTCTACTCTCTCATTTCCACAACATAAAGAATAATCATCCTCTAGTCCCAAGATAAGAACTAGAAGGGCTAATTACTTTCCTTAGGATAAAACAGGATGTGTGCAGGACATTTCTGACATGCTCAACAGTTATGGAACAGACATAACAATATCTTATCAATGATAATATTTAACAGACCACAAAAGGCACAAATAAGAGAAGTTTACTTTGACTGGCAATGGCTCAATTTTGTACCCAAATGAGATTTTTATCATTTTTTTCACAAATCTGTTTATATTATTTCGTCTGCAGGAAAGTCCACAAACTATGCTAGATATAGATATAGATATAGATATAGATATAGATACAGATATATATGAAAATTGATCAATCCTCATGTACTGACAGCCAATCTCATTTCTTGGAGTTCCGAAAATGCCAAGACAGTACAAATACCCCCCAAATGACCGATTTTTGGATAGTAGACAGTCTAAGGTATTTAGTAAGAGGCATGGCAAGTTTTTTGAAGTTGTAATTTTTTGGTCAAAATATTTTGGGAAAATTAATAAATTATATAAAAATGTTTTTTTTTTCACATTTTGTTTTACATACTGTTATCTGTGCAGTACAGCGTCATCATATGACTGGTGTGGCGATGATCAGGAATAATAATCATATTTTATTTATATTTTGTAAACATTTTTTTTTTTTTTTTTTTAAGATTTTTTTTTTCTTTACATATGATAATACTCTGGGGAAGTGATCAGGGTTTTTTTTTTTACACTGTTATTGCTTACTACATTGATGATCACTATTATAAGCAATAGTTTTAACTGTCATGAAACACTTTCATTCATGACAGCTTGCTTACTATTGTGATGCTGCTACAGCTAATCACATGGTACAGGGTACTTTGATTGGCCCAGGTACAATGTGATAGTAGTGGGCCAATCACAGCATCACACTAGTAAGCAAGCTGTCATGAATAGAAGCCATTCATGATGGTTTTGCTTACATTTAATTATGTGATCGCTATGTTTAGTCATAGTGATCACATGATACCCCAGCACTCACAGCAACAGTGCTCTGTGGGTGGGTGGCAAGTGGTAAAAATACCATTAAAGAGGTTTTGTTATATCTGATGTTCCATTGTTGTAAACAAAACTGTTGATCCTGCCAGAAATGTTGTAGGCCCATTCGTTGCTAGACATTCTGCACTGTTATCTCAATCAGTGTTGTAACTTCTGCCCAGCTCATCCCTGTACACTACATCACCCCCCCCCCCATGTTATGAAGATGAGCAGAGGGAGAGATGTTTTGTAGTCCCCATTTCCTTCACAAGGGTGTTAATGCTGCTCCTTTAAGACGCAGTGGGGGTTATTTACAAAAGGCAAATTCACTTTGCACTACAAGTGCACCTGGAAGTGCATTTGCTGTAAATCTGAGATGAGGGGAAGCTCCAATCATGTGCAAGCAAAAATGCTGTTTTTTTTTTCTTTTCCTTGCATGTCCCCCTCAGATCTATAGCGACTGCACTTCCAAGTACTTGTTGCACTTGTAGTGCAAAGTGGATTTGCCTTTCGTAAATAACCCCTAATATGCAAATGTGCTGTCACCCTTGGACAAGAAGTGGGGAAAAAAAAGAAACAAAAGAGCGCGAAAAAGAAAACTAAATTTCTAAATACTAAGGCCCCTTTCACATTGGCATACCTCCCAACTTTTTGAGATGGGAATGAGGGACACCTATCAGCAAAAGTATGCAGGCATAGGACACACCCCTTGCCACGCCCCCTTAACGGAGAATTGTACAAAAAAACAAGATTGGTTAAACCCACAAGTGCTTTTTTTACCACTACTATTCCTTTATATTGGCTTTTGGAATTTACAAATGCAGCAATTTAGAAATCAGATGAAAGGTTTAGCGCTGGAAAACACTTTTTTTAGATAAAAAGTGCATTTTATATACAACTATATAGATCAGACCAAAATGAGTGACGAATGAGGGACTTTGCAGGACTTTTTTTAGCGTCCTGCCAGCGCACCGCTGGCAGGACGCTAAAACAGACAGAAGCGGCTCTTTCAGGGCGTTTTGCAGGTGCTATTTTTAGTGCTGTAAAGCGTCCCAGTGTGGAAGGGGCCTAACTAATATCCTTCATTCATAAAAATTTCATAATATAATATAAGCTACTGCAAAGTGTTTCTATTTATTTCTTAATAAAAGAAGGTAGTTATCTCCGTATTACCTCTTCCCCTTTTATTTATTTATTTTTTTTTTTCATTAGCTGGCCCAAGTCCAATTATATTATAAACCATTATGCTTAGCATAGAAATCCATATATACTTATATATCTTTAAGTAGAGATGCACCAACATTTCGGCGGCCGAAAATTGTGTTTTCTGCATTTTACTGATAGAGAAAAAGGTGCCGATAATGGCACCGAAACACGATTTAGCCACATTTTACCACAATTTTACTGTGCTTATGGTGTTTTCTCCAAAGGTTTTCATAGGTTTTTCATGTGATTCAAAAACTGTATCAAAAACGTAACATGGGTGCATTATTGATGTTGTCTTGCTGCGTTTTCAATGCATTTTAACAGGAGGTGCATTTTGGGGTGTTTTTTTAACTGACCAAAAATGCAGCAAGCAGGATTTATAACACCACAATGGAACGGACCAGTGTAAAGATGTACAAGGAATTTAAAGGTCCCGGCTAGGGCTGCACTCCCATTCACATGGGCAGAAAAATCAATCCCATATCTTGGAATTCATTTAACAGCATCTCATTCTGACTTATTCTCAACCCATTATCCTCCTGTATTAAGACAGATCACAAATCTAATAAAACAATGGTCGCAACTTCCTTTATCCTGGATAGGGAAGATTAATGCAATCAAAATGACTATTCTACCCAAATTGCTTTATCTATTCAGAGTCCTCCCTATTCCAATTCCTTCCTATTTTTTGAGAATAGTACAAAAAAGAGCAACTTTGTTTATATGGGGCTCTTCTAAACCACGTATACCTATACACACACTACATCTTCCCAAAAATAAAGGAGGCCTGGGATACCCTAATTTTACTAACTACTACAGAGCAGCACATTTGGCCACTCTGTCCAAATACCATGCAAAACAGAAAATCCCATTATGGGTATTTATAGAGGCTTCAGAAAATGACCCTCTAATAATCATAATCATAATCATTCATAATCCCATAACTAAACACTTCTTATCTTTCTGGGATAAACTAAAAACCAAATATCAGTTACAATCTCCACACAATCCTCTCCTTTCTTTTATCAGAAATCCGGCCTTTTATCCGGCATGGATCTACCCAAATTCTTTTAAAGCTTGGACAACATCAGGCATTCAGACACTAAATGACTTCATAGCATCTAAATCATTCCTTTCATTCCCATTGCTCCCATTGAGAAAAATATGATCTACCAAACTCTGAGATATTTAGATATCTCCAAATCAAAATTTTCTATACACCATTCCTAAAGGGGGATACACCATTATCCCAATTATCCATTTTTGAATCAATCTGTACAAAAGCCATTTGCTAAAGGTACAATTTCATCACTTTATAATCAATTATATGGAGTAGTAAATCTTAATAGACCCTCTTACGTTCAGAAGTGGGAGGAGGACCTGGGACGAACTTTAGAAGACACGGACTGGTCTAACATATGGCTCACATCTAAGTCATCTTCACCCAACATCTTAGCACTGGAGACAAATTATAAAGTCCTAACTCGCTGGTACCTTGTACCCGCTAGAGTGGCAAAATATTCACCTAATACCTCAGCTCTTTGTTTTCGAGGATGCCCAGAAATAGGCACACATTTACACATATGGTGGACGTGCCCAGTAATCCAAACCTTCTGGAAGGAAGTCTTCGTGATTGCTTCTAAAATATTTAAAAAAATAATACAACCAGATCCATATATAACTTTACTTAATCTAAAACCGGAATGGTTAACACTCTCTCAATTCAAACTTATGATCCAACTAATAACGGCTGCAAAACAAACAGTGGCCAAGGCATGGAAATCTCCTCCTACATTGGTACTAGCAGAAACAATTCACAGAATGAATAATACAATGTCCTGCTAAGATGATAGCCATCGATCAAAATCAAATTCCAAAATTTGAAAAACTTTGGCATCCTTGGATAAAACAACAGTTCCTGTCAAATTTCAATGACTCTGTCCTGTTGCCATGGTAACAGATTAAATGACTTACAGAGACACCCATTCTAAGGCTTCAAAGAGAACTAAAAAGAATAATAAACTGACGAGCGGGACAACCTTGTGGACCATACCTCTACCTTTCTACCCTTTTTCTTCTTTCTCTTTCCTTTTCTCCACCTTACGATTAAAGCTCATTATCAGAATTTATTTGACCTATATACACTCTACCTGTAAACAATATGTATAGTAGGTATAAATCATTTAAATACCTACAAAAGTAACTAAGGAAATGATATATATCTTTAATTTAGGTTTACGTGAACCCAATGTTTAATATTTGAAATTTCATGATATTTACCTATATAAACCCCACTGTAAAACAATGAGCTTACTTTTATAGATCCTTGTAAACTTACTTTATGTATCTTTATAATATTGTATACTCAATAAACTTCTCTTGACAAGGAATTTAAAGGGATGCATTTTTCTTGAGCTTTACTTGCTCTAAAAAGGTGTCTTGAAAAAAAACAAGACTTTTTAGTTTCACTTTAACCACTTCAGCCCCGGAGGATTTGGCAGCTCAATGACCGGAGGACTTTTTACAATTTGGCACTGCACTGCTTTAACTGGTAATTGCACTGTCATGCAATGTTGTACCCAAACGAAATTTGCGTCCTTTTTTCCCACAAATAGAGCTTTCTTTTGATGGTATTTGATTGCCTCTGCGATATAAACGGAAAAAGACCGAAAATTTTGAAAAAAAATGATATTTTCTACTAATAAACTCAATTTTCCTCAAACATTTAGGCCAAAATGTATTCAGCCACATATATTTGGTAAAAAATGTCAATAAGCATATATTTATGGGTTTGCGCAAAAGTTATAGTGTCTACAAACTAGGGTACATTTTCTGGAATTTACACAGCTTTTAGTTTATGACTGCCTATCTAATTTCTTGAGGTGTTAAATGGCAGTGCAGTACAACCCCCCCCCCCCCCAAATGAACCCATTTTGGAAAGTAGACACCCCAAGGAAATTGCTAAGAGGCACGTTGAACCCATTGAATATTTTATTATTTTGTCACAAGTGATTGAAAAATGACAAAAAAAAAAAATTACACAAATTGTCACTAAATGATATATTGCTCACACATGGCATTGTTATTATATGGAATTATACCCCCAAATACATTCTGCTGCTTCTCCTGAGTACAGAGATACCTTATGTGTGAGACTTTTGTGGAGCCTAGTCGCGTACAGGGCCCCGAAAACCAAGCACCACCTTCAGGATTTCTAAGGGTGTACATTTTTTTATTTCAGTCCTCACTGCCTATCACAGTTTTGAAGGCTATAAAATGCCCAGATAGCACCCCCCCTCCCCCCCCCCAAATGACCCCATTTTGGAAATAAGACACTTCAAGCTATTTGCTGAGAGGCATATCGAGTCCATGAAATATTTTATATTTTGCCATAGGTTTCAGGAAAATTACATTTTTTTTTTTTTTTTTACACAAAGTTGTCACTAAATGATAGATTGTTCAAACATGGCATGGTTATATGTGGAATTACACCCCAAAATATATTCTGCTGCTTCTCCTGAGTAAGGGGATACCACATGTGTGGAACTTTTTGGCAGTCTAACCGCGTACAGGACCCCTAAAACCAATCACCGCCTTCAGGCTTTCTTTAGCCACTAGGATTGTTTCGATATGAAAGCTGACCGCTGGCTGAAAAGAATGATACCAAGATGATCATTCTGGTATAGCCACTCAAAGTTCAGCAACATACCAGTATGTTGCTGGTCCGTGTTGGGCATACATTGTAATGTTCTTTTTTTCATGCTGAACGAAAAAAAGAGATTGATCGTGGGTATGCCCACCATTAGAATACCACCCTTCATCCACCCACTTCTAATGGTGGGCATACATGCACCATTTTGTTTTTAACTGTGGTGGTCAAATCACCTCCTACAGCACTGATTTACGTATCATGGGAGCAAACGCTGTTGCTCTCAAGATTAGTAAATCAGTGCTGCAGCTAAATGGCCTAAAAAATATATGCCGAAGCATGGGGGCATCCACCCCAAAAGTTAGGAGCAAATCGCTCCTCCACCCCTGCTGCCCCCATGCTTCGGCATATATGCTCTTTTTTTTAACTGTGGTGGTGAAATCACCACTGACAGCGTTGGAGTCACGGCTTTATGTATCGTGGGAGCAAACGCTGTTGCTGTCAAGATAAATAAACCTGTGCTGCAGCTGAATGGCGTACCTGCTAAGCAAATGATGGTTAACAATAAAATAAACATTACAGTATAACATACCATACCTGCAAAGCAAATACAATAAAACATAGTAAAAATAAAACGGAGAGAAAACAATAGATATAAAACAATAGTGAGCGAACAGTAGAGTGGACAGTAGAGAGCGAACATAAGAGAGAGAACAATAGAGGGAGAGAGAGAAGAAAAATACAACCAGAACTATTTTGGCTTTATTATTTTTTTTTGTGTATTTTTGTGTGTGTTTTTGTTATTTTTATTTTTTCACTTTTATAAAAACTGTAAAAAAACTTCAAACTGAACGTTGCAGATTAGGGTCTCTCAAAATGTGATGGCCATCACATCGAGACCCCAAGATCCTGTGTTAGTGTGCCTATGACTGTGTGGTGCTGTACTCTGCGCTAATACTCCACTAGTGTGTGATAGCATTCGAAACATTCACCAATGCAAAGACCAGGTTGGTCAGGACAGGAGGGACAATAAAAGTGGGTGTCACGCCTAAATCCGCGTTTGCTGCAGACACGACATCTTCTTTGGGGTGTTCTTTGGGTAGGGGTACCAGGGAGGACAAAAGGAAAATGCCTCTCATGCAGCCGGCCCGCTGCATTTGCGTTGGGAAGTTGGGCAAGAGCACCATCTGGAAACAGAAAGGCTCTGACGATCTCTTCCTGGAATTTAAGGAAGGATCCAGTCTGTCCTTAAGCTTTGTATAGCACAAAAGCGTTCAGCAAAGCCAATTGAAATAAACAGACACTTTTTTGTGCCAGCATCTAGCCTTATGGGCAATTAGGTACGGCGCCAACAACTGGTCGTTGAGGTCCACCCCTCCCATGTTAAGGTTGTAATTGTGGACACAGAGGGGTTTCTCCACAACACCAGTCGCCGTAGGAATTTGGACTGCCGTGTCTGCGTGAAGCGAGGACAGAACAAAAACATTCTGTGAATTCCTCCACTTCACTGCTAACAAATTATTACAATTCAAGCAGGCTCTCTCCCCCCATCTAAGTCGGGATTCTACAAGCCGTTGGGGGAAGCCCCGGTGATTAGATCGCACAGTGCCACATGCGCCAATTCCATAATCAAAAAGGTGACTAAAAAGTGGCAATAATGTAATAATTATCCACGTACAAGTGGTACCCCTTTCCGAATAAGGGTGACACCAAGTCCAACACCATCTTGCCAGCGCTCCCTATGTAGTCTGGGCAGTTCTCTGGCTCTACGTGACTATCTTTTCCCTCGTAAACCATAAAACTACATGTATAGCCTGTGGCCCTGTCACAGAGCTTATACATTTTGACCCCGTATCTGGCACGCTTGCTGGGAAGATACTGTTTGATAAACAATCGGCCAGAAAACTTAATCAGGGACTCATCAACGCAGACAACTTGATCGGGAGTAAACAAGACTGCAAAACGTTGGTTAAAGTGGTTTACGAGGGGCCGAATTTTGTAGAGCCGATCAAATCCAGGGTCACCCCGAGGACGACAGAGTTCATTATCATTGAAGTGCATGAACCTCAAGATCTGCTCGTATCGCGTCCTGGTCATGGAGGCAGAGAACACGGGCGTATATTGAATTGGGTCAGTGGACCAATATGACCGCAACTCACTCTTTTTAGTTATGCCCATGAGGAGGGATAGGCCCAGGAAGGTCCTAAATTCGGAGACCGTAATTGGTCTCCAATCTCTGGCAAGGGTCAGCTGGGGATTAGTGGCGATGAATTGACCAGCATACAAATGGCTTTGGTCAACAATAGATCTATAGAGATCTTCGGTGAAAAACAGCGAATAAAAATCAAGTGACGTAAAATCAACTGTTTCCACCTTAATTTCAGGGTTGGCCAGTGAATGGGGGAAGTACGGGTGCTGCAATTAGGATTGGCGAATGCAGCAGGAAGGGCACTATGGGCACGACAGGCCTGTGTTTGTCTTCTTGGTGGCAGTGGGCACTACTTGTGCTTGCCACCTCGCCAGCTTGAACTGCACTTATGGGACTCGCCACGTCACCAAGTGTTACTGCAGTGCTGGATGTACGACCAGGGTGTACTAGGCCACTGGTGCTTGCCAGTTCACCAGAAGGAATAGCGGCACTAGTACTGGCTCTCTGCTCCATACAAGGGACCTGCGGTTCTTGCACCTCAATGACAGCAGAAGAAGATCGGGGTCTGGTATGCCTGACCTTCGCAGGGACCACAACTCCATCGTCAGAGCTATCTGTCAGGGTGCCGCTGCTGTCTACAGGTTCGTATTCTGAGCCTGAATCTGACAGATGAGTGACTTCCTCTTCACTATCTGTCATCCTCAGAAACATGTAGGCCTCTTCACTAGTGTACCTTCGATTTGACATTTTGGTCTTTAAATTTACTGGTACACTAGTGAGATTCACAGGTAAAAAAGCTCCTGACTCTTAGCGAATGATTCAAATGCTACCAAAAAAACTGTTAGCGTTCGCAGGGATCAGGCCCGACTCTGCGAATGCTGCAGTTATGTGTTTTGTGTTTTGTAAGTGACCATGATCGATCGGTACTGCACTTGGTTGGGCTGGGCTGGGCGGAGAGGCAAAACGCAGGTGTTAGCAGGTATCTGGGCTGATCCCGCTAACACTGCGTTTTTGGGAACCCTAAACTGCTGGGGACGCTAGTATAGATCTGATCAGATCAGATATCGCTCTAACGCTAAAACCTAACTTTGATCACCCGCCGAGTGATCAGGGAGTTAAACTTTTATTGGGTAAAATACGGCGGGTGCCCTGACACTTTAAAAAAATAACTAGCTAAACTGTGTTACCCGTGACACTTATACTGCGATCACAGGTGATGGGGTAATCAAGGGGTTAAACCTTTATTGGGGGGGTTAGGGGGGGTCCCTAGACCTATCTGGGCCTAAGACTAATTATCCTAACACTGATTTTTGTCACTAATGACACTAGTACAGCGATCAAAAAAAAAATCTGATTGCTGTACTGGATGACACAGTGACAGGTGGTGAAGGGGTTAACTTGGGGGGGAGATCGGGGGTGAAATTATCTGCCTACGTAACCTGATGTCAGTGTAGTGTTGTGTAACTCACTTTTAGATGCTCTCTCCTCTCGGTCTGGAAGGAAAAGACCAACACCAGGAGAGATAACATCACTTCCCCTGTCAGTGTTTACAGTTACACAGACGGGAAGGATATCACTTGTCAGGAGCGATCACCAGGTCCAGGCCAGAAATCATTTGTCTGGGCCTTGGGATTGATCAAATCCAATCATCTCGGCCGGCGGGGGGGCGCGCCCCCCAGCTGGCCGCGTGCGGAACGTATAGCTACGGGATGTTGTGCAGCGGGGCCAACCTGCTGCAGTATAACTGCGGCTGCTGGTCCAGAACTGGTTAAGCTAAAAATCAATTGCACAGCAAACATAATTCAAATGTTTCATACATGTGTACCCCAGGTTTTAATTGAAAAAAAGAAGCACAGGTCTTCTTTTGTACACTTGAGCAACTGGAAATGGTGAACTGTGGGAATAGCTCAGGACGCTATCGATTGACTCTGTATGATTGATTTTTTTTTCTGCCACAACCGATTAATTGGGTCAATCGAAATTATTATTTTCTTTCACTCAGCGCTCAGCCATGCCATTCTTGTCTTGCGCGATCATTGTCCGGTTCAAAAAATTTCTTGTACTGGACATCGAGTGTTCAGTTTTCAATGCACCATTTATGGCTCTTATTTGACAAGCGTAGAGCTGCTTTCACTGTGCATGCATTGACTCCTGATAAATGTTGTTTCTAAATGGAGAAATAAACTACAGTTTCCAGATGATATGAAGCAAGAAGAAGGTTACAGAGTGTAGTTTTTGAAAACAGGATAGCAGAACACAGAGGTAAATACATTTAAAAAAAAAATGACTAAGCACTATGTTTAATTACTGGTGAAAATACACTCACCAGCCACTTTATTAGGTATACCTGTTCAATTGCTTGGTAACACAAATTGCTAATCAGCCAATCACATGACAGCAACTCAATGCATTTAGGCATCTAGATGTGGTGAAGATGTCTTGCTGAAGTTCAAACCGAGCATCAGAATGGAGAGGAAAGGGGATTTAAGTGACTTTAATCATGGCATGGTTGTTGGTGCCAGACGAGCTGGTCTGAGTATTTCAAAAAGTGCTGATCTACTGGGATTTTCATGCACAACCTCAAATCTCAGGGTTTACAGAGAATGGTCTGAAAAAGAGAAAATATCCTGTGGAGGAAAATGCCTTGTTGATGTCAGAGGTGAATGGGCAGACTGGTTCGAGATGATAGAAAGGCAACAGTAACTCAAATAACTACTCGTTACAACTAGAGATGGGCTTGGGCATGTTCAGGATCCCACCTGCCCGATCCCGCACACCGCTAATCACAGGCAGTGAGATATTTCCCAATCTGTGCAGCTGTGGACTGCAAAATGTCTCACTGCCTGTGATTAGCGATGTGCAGTGTTGGCTTTCTCGTGGGATCGGGCAGGTGGAAACCTTAACACGCCCAAGCCCATTCCTAGTTTCAACCAAGGTTTGCAGAATATCATCTCTGAACATACAACACATCAACCTTGAGGTAGATGGGCTACAGTAGCATATTGGTCTTGTGGAGGCATAAGTGTGACCACTTGGGCTTTCTTCAAGCCCCTTGTGGGTGGAGAAATGTGGGTCTGAGTGTCCCCAACAGCCGGACTCTTGGTAGCATGCAGCGGTAAACAAACCTTGATTTTTTTTTAAATGATGCAGTTTTCCATAAGCTAGTTTTGTGTCTACAGGGTGAGTATATAAATACTTACATAATGTTTCCATTCTGTATTAATATAATTATATGATGCCTAACTGTATTCTTTCTGCATTTGTAGAAAAGCCTTGTATCAAAACCACCTAACCCTAAAGAAGAAACATTACATTTTCGAAACGCATTGGGACTCCTCCTCTCATATGAGCTCTTTGGCAATTGAATGTGGTTATTCCTGTATGCTCACTTACACTATTCCTATTTAAAACTGCATTTGTATTTTATGGTATACTAAGGTCTTTTTTCTTTTATGTCTACATGTCAAAAGTATTGTTGAAAGTTTTAAAACCATGTTGAAATGTATGCCCTATAAAATCCCATTAGAGCAGCGGTTCTCAACCTGGGGGTCGGGACCCCCTCAGGGGTCGAATGATGATTTGCCAGGGGTCACCAAATCCTGGGCTGTTCCTGAAGCCTGAACCACTCTCCCAGCTGCCCATTCAGTTCACAGCATGGCTGGGGGGTAGAGACCAGAGGTCAGCTGACTGGTGAGGAATGTGAAGTGTGAGGGGCTGGAGGAGACCCTATCTTCTGATTTCGGCATAGGTGTCACTGCTGCAGGACACCAAAAAGTCGGAGACACAGTGAGTAACACTACCTGTGATTATAGCCACTTAAAGACCAGCCTCGTTTTGGATTTTAGGTGTTTACATGTTTAAAACAGGTTTTTTTGCTAGAAAATTACTTAGAACCCCCAAACATTATATATTGTTTTTTTTCTAACATCCTAGAGAATACAATAGCGGTCATTGCAATACTTTTTTTTGCACCGTATTTGCGCAGCGGTCTTCTAAGCGCACTTTTTTTGGAAAAAATTCACTTTTTTGAAAAAAAAAATAAGACAACAGTAAAGTTAGCCCAATTTTTTTTTATATTGTGAAATATAATGTTACGCCAAGTAAATTGATACCCAACATGTCACGCTTCAAAATTGCGCCCGCTCGTGGAATAGCGTCAAACTTTTACCCTTAAAAATCTCCATAGGCGACGTTTAAAAAATTCTACAGATTGCATGTTTTGCGTTACAGAGGAGGTCTAGGGCTAGAATTATTGCTCTCACTCTACCGGTCGCGGCGATACCTCACATGTGTGGTTTGACCACCGTTTTCATATGTGGGCGCTACTCACGTATGCGTTCGCTTCTGCGTGCGAGCTCGTCGGGACAGGGCGCTTTAAAAAAATTTTTTTTTCTTTTTATTATTTATTTTATTTTATTTTATTTATTTTTTCACTGTTTTTAAAAAAAAAAAAAATTGGATCACTTTTATTCCTATTACAAGGAATGTAAACATCCCTTGTAATAGAAAAAAGCATGACAGGTCCTCTTAAATATGAGATCTGGGGTCAAAAAGTCCTCAGATCTCATATTTAGACTAAAATGCAAAAAAAAAAAAAAAAAAAAAAAAAGTCGTTTAAAAAAATGACACTAAAAAAATTTGTGCCTTTAAGAGAGTGGGCAGAGCCGTCGTAATGACGTCGCTCCGGACGTCACATAGTATGGAGACGGGTGGGCGCCATCTTGGCCTCACTTGTCTCCATACTTCAGCAGGGAAAGGACCCGATCGCCTCCGCCGCTACCGACGGCTCCGGTAAGCGTCGGAGGGTGCGGGAGAGCGGCGGGAGGGGGGGTGGCACCTCTCCCGCCGCCGATAACGGTGATCTCGCGGCGAACCTGCCGCTGAGACCACCATTATCGTGTACAGAACCGCTCACTGAAAAGATGGATATCTCGGTTGTGGCAGCAGCTCCTGCCGTTACCGAGATATCCATCTTCAAAAAAATGACGTATATATACAGTGAGCGGGGCTGAAGTGGTTTAGTCATTAAAAGGCTGCACTACATTTCTCGGATCAGCAGATGACCTTGATCAAGAGCACCTAAGTTGGCTGATCAGAACTCCCCCCAGCACTGCCACTGATCCCAACTCCCCGCCAGCACTGCCACTCATCCCATTCCCCCCACCAAGGAGTAAGAGAAGGAATAAAAATAGAGAATACATGGAAGGGAGAGTAAAAAAGGGGGAGAAACAAAGAAAAAAAGAGAGAGAGAATAATGCCCCGTACACACGGTCGGACTTTGTTCGGACATTCCGACAACAAAATCCTAGGATTTTTTCCGACAGATGTTGGCTCAAACTTGTCTTGCATACACATGGTCACACAAAGTTGTCGGAAAATCCGATTGTTCTAAACACGGTGACGTAAAACACGCACGTCGGGACTATAAACGGGGCAGTGGCCAATAGCTTTCATCTCTTTATTTATTCTGAGCATGCGTGACACTTTGTCCGCCGGATTTGTGTACACACGATCGGAATTTCCGACAACGGATTTTGTTGTCGGAAAATTTTATATCCTGCTCTCAAACTTTGTGTGTCGGAAAATCCGATGGAAAATGTGTGATGGAGCCTACACACGGTCGGAATTTCCGACAACAAGGTCCTATCACACATTTTCCGTCGGCAAATCCGACCGTGTGTACGGGGCATAAGAGAACAAGAAAGACGGCTGGCGAGAGGAATGGGGGAAAAAAACAGGAAATTAGGTTAGAGAGAGATAAAACGCAAAGAAAGGAGAACAAGGAGAGTGGTACATCCTAAAATGTACCATAAGGGGTTTTAATACTGTACAAGTGGAAGGGACTCAGGGAGCGCTAAATGTTCGTGGGTTAGGGGTGCTAATTACTTGTCTTGCCTTGGGTGCTGACAACCCACGCTACAAAAATTATTTTTCTGTTCGGGGTCCCCACAACTTGGGAAATGTTATCAAGGGGTCACAGCACTGGAAGGGTTGAGAAACACTGCATTAGAGGGTCTTGTGTCCATACTATTCAGCACTAGGGATGCGGACATTGCTTTTATATCCCTATTTAACAGCAAATCAGTCTATAAACCTCAGGATAAAGAATAATTTTAAAAAAATGGTAACTTTCATTTCCATACTGTATGCTTTTCTGCCCACAAAAGGATATTATTTTGCCTTTTTTGCCATACAAGTGAGGTGGATGGGGGAATCCTCCTGGCTGTGTTATTGCATTCTGACAATGGGACTTCACCGCTGTCAGAATGCATTGATCAGAGCTGTAGCCAATGATTGACAAAAGTTTTCAGTTCAACAGAAGTTGTTCATTAGAATTACCTCATATTGAGTGGAAAGGGCTATGGATGGATTGTAATTTGTCCAGTCCCTGTTACACCAGCAACATTTTGATTCATCTTTGGCCAAACTAAAGTGGATGTAAACGGGGGGACAACCTGTAGATAGATTGCGATCTACAAGTAGATCACGGGCAGGTGACTGGTAGATCATGGTCTGGGCTTGCTGACCCACCATTCCAAAGCATCAGAGTGCAATGCAGAGAGACTGCTTGTAAAGTTAGAGCAAGAGCCATATAAGCTGATGCCTCCTCTGTAGTGCTGGCTCCTGTCCAAGGTGGAAAAATAACAACTTCACCTCTTATCCCGGCTAGCGGTCTCCAGAGTGGTGCCAGCAGCAGGAAAGAGGAAATCTTCAGGTGAGTGTGAAGCAATACACTGGGCATAATAGGGTTGTGTTGCTTTCTCCCCACCTCCTTTAACGCCTTGGACCCCACAGAATCATGCAGTTCTGGGGCACTTGCAGAGTGGCCCCATTTACTTGGATAGGTCGCAATTGGCAGGCAGTAGCACCCACCAAAAGCAACAGGGGGTTTAATTTCTGCTGCGGCATGTGTACACCAAACAGGGGTAGGGATTGGGGGCAGTAAAACTGATACTCAACGGCAGGGTTTTACTACCCCCCAACATTACCTGTGAACGAGCCCTAAGGTTCCTGCTGCTGAATGCAAATAAGGGCTCATTTAGGCCGGGTTCACACTGGTACGACAAACGCTCTGACATTGGGAGCTCATGTTTCATGATGTGTGAAAATCAATGTTTCCCTATAAGAGCCGTTTTAACTGGTCCGACACAAGTCGGTCCGACTTTGAAAATGCTCCCTGCACTTCTTTGGTCCGACTTTGATCCTACTTTAGCCCATTGAATATCACTGAAGTCGGATCAAAGTCGGATCGCCGTCTTGACTTATCTGAATTTGGCATGCGACTTGTGCTCTGATGATCGGGAATGGGATGAATGGGAACTCCACGCCAAATTAAAAAAAAAAAAACGGCATGGGTTCCACCTCCAAGAGCATACCAGGCCCTTCGGTCTGGTATAGATTTTAAGGGGAACCCCCACGCCAAAAAAAAACGGCATGGGGTCCCCCCAAAATCCATACCAGATGCTTATCCGAGCATGGGGGGGTGGGTGCTTTGGGGCAGGGGGGCCTTGCGCCCCCCACCCCAAAGCACCTTGTCAACATGTTGATGAGGACAAGGGCCTCTTCCCGACAATCCTGACCGTTGGTTTCCGGGGTCTGCGGGCAGGGAGCTTATTGGAATCTAGAAGCTCCATTGAACAAGAGGGCCCCCAGATCCTGCCCCCCCCCACCCTGTGTGAATGAGTATGGGGTAGATTGTACCCCTATCCATTCACCTAAAAAAAAAAGTGTCAAAAATTAAACACATTACACAAGTTTTGTAAAGTAATTTATTATTGCAGCTCCGTCGTCTCTTCTGATCTCTTCTCCCCTCTCCGGCTCTTCTGACGTCTTCTGCCTCTGCCAGTTCTTCTCCGCTCTCTTTCCGGTTCTTCTCCCTCTGTCTGCTGTCTTCTGCCGGGTGTCCTCCGCTGTCTTCTCGCTCTTTTGCTCGCTCTTTTGTTCGGTTTTCTCCGATGTCTTCTCCTTCTGTTCTTCTTCCGATGTTGACTATTGAAAATGTAATAATAAATTTGTGATATCTATCTATCTATCTATCTATCTATCTATCTATCTATCTATCTATCTATCTATCTATCTATCTATCTATCTATCTATCTATCTATCTATCTATCTATCTATCTATCTATCTATCTATCTCTGTTTATACATGAAATTACCTTTACTTTGGGGCGCTATAATCCCATTATATTGGGGGATTTTTCTCGCGTTTTTCTATTAGGGATGATGGCCCATGCCCTTACAACCATACCCTGTCACCTCTATGTAACATATGAAACAGTGTATAGAGTGCAGCAGTCAGGGTGAGAGAAGGGATGAAAGGAAGAGGAAGGGATGAAAGGGGGAGGAAGAGAGACAGAATGGGAGAAGAGGGAGAGGGCAGAGGGGGGGGGGGGGGGTCAGAGGGAGAGAATGGGAGTGAGAAATAGAGAATAGGCACAGAGGTCACTCCCAGTGGTATATATGCAGCAATTACTCCTTCCTGCATGCAATTTTACCATGATTTTACTGTGCTTATGGTGCATTTGTCATAGGTCATATGACTCAAAAAACGCATCAAAAACATTACATGGGTACGTTATTGATGCATTCTTGCTGCGCTTTCAATGCATTTCAAGGGAGAGGTGTGTTTTTGGTGCGTTTTTTTTTTTTTTACTGACCAAAAATGCAAAAAGCACAATTTTTAACACCACCGCAACGAAAGCACAACAGACCAGTGTAAAGACACACATAGAATTTTTAAAAGGGATGCATTTTTCTTTTCTTGCGCTAAAGGTGCCAATAATGACCGGCAACAAACATATTAATTTAAATTCATGATATTAATTAAAAAGTCGAATACAATTTTGTATATATATATATATATATATATATATATATATATATATATATATATATATATATATATAAACTGTCATTTTCAGTTTTGGCCAAGTGCATCCTGAATTTTCAGGAATTTCAGGTAAATTGTCATTTCGATGCGCCTACATGCAATGCTTGCAGTGTTGTTGCAGTGGTGCAGGATTTTAGGGCTTTAAAACAAGTGGTGAGGAGCAGGGGCGGACTGACCATTGAGTGACTCGGGCACTGCCCGAGGGCCCTGGGCCACTAGGGGGCCCCATCAGGATTGCCAGCCTCAGTAAAATCAGGGACAGTATGTATAAATCTGTGTTTTTTTTTACATCTGTCTGTGTATACTGTGTGTACATATATGTGTATACTGTGTGATTGTATACTGTGTGTGTGTGTATACTGTGTGGCCCCATAATCTCTGATTGCCTGGGGGCCCCATAATCTCCTATTGCCCGGGGGCCCCATGAGTTATCAGTCCACCCCTGGTGAGGAGGCAACATAATGCTTCCTCACCTTCTGTCAATGCTCTGTGAAAAGTGTTCCAATGTGAATTGCTTTTCAGAAGGCCGTTACAGGCATAAACTAGCCTTTAGGCCCCTTTCACAGAATACAGAGAGAGCCCGCTCTGCTCTATGGGCGGCTGCGAGTAAACGGACTTCACTATCTGTTTACACCCGACTACCTCTGATCTGGTCCACCCAAATAGGAGAGGACGCAGTCCTCCTCCATTCTTTTTAGTGGACTGGATCGCACCTGAAGGTAAGCAGGTGTAAGTGAATACAAGTCTGTTTACACCTACCTGCCCACAGGAATACATGGACCATCCAATCAGGTACACCTGAATATCTGGACAAAGAGCCTAAGGCTCAATCCACACCTATGTGGGTCATTCAAAGCCATGTGCCCGCAATATTAAACATTAAAGTAAAAAAAGAAGACACGTCAGTGGTTTATTGTCTGCTGCTAAGCCATCATAGTTACATAGTTACATAGTAGGTGAGGTTGAAAAAAGACACAAGTCCATCAAGTCCAACCTATGTGTGTGATTATGTGTCAGTATTACATTACATATCCCTGTATATTGCGGTCATTCAGGTGATTATCTAATAGTTTCTTGAAGCTATCAATGCTCCCCGCTGAGACCACCGCCTGTGGAAGGGAATTCCACATCCTTGCCGCTCTTACAGTAAAGAACCCTCTACGTAGTTTAAGGTTAAACCTCTTTTCTTCTAATTGTAATGAGTGGCCACGAGTCTTATTAAACTCTCTTCTGCGAAAAAGTTTTATCCCTATTGTGGGGTCACCAGTACAGTATTTGTAAATTGAAATCATATCCCCTCTCAAGCGTCTCTTCTCCAGAGAGAATAAGTTCAGTGCTCGCAACCTTTCCTCATAACTAAGATCCTCCAGACCCTTTATTAGCTTTGTTGCCCTTCTTTGTACTCGCTCCATTTCCAGTACGTCCCTCCTGAGGACTGGTGCCCAGAACTGGACAGCATACTCCAGGTGCGGCCGGACCAGAGTCTTGTAGAGCGGGAGAATTATCGTTTTATCTCTGCAGTTGATCCCCCTTTTAATGCATGCCAATATTCTGTTTGCTTTATTAACAGCAGCTTGGCATTGCATGCCGTTGCTGAGCCTATCATCCACTAGGACCCCCAAGTCTTTTTCCATCCTAGATTCCCCCAGAGGTTCTCCCCCCAGTGTATAGATTGCATTCATATTTTTGGCACCCAAATGCATTATTTTAAATTTTTCTACATTGAACCTCATTTGCCATGTAGTCGCCCACCCCATTAATTTGTTCAGGTCTTTTTGCAAGATTTCCACATCCTGCGGAGAAGTTATTGCCCTGCTTAGCTTAGTATCGTCTGCAAATACAGAGATGGAACTGTTTATCCCATCCTCCAGGTCATTTATGAACAAATTAAATAGGATTGGTCCCAGCACAGAACCCTGGGGGACCCCACTACCCACCCCTGACCATTCTGAGTACTCCCCATTTATCACCACCCTCTGAACACGCCCTTGTAGCCAGTTTTCAATCCATGTACTCACCCTATGGTCCATGCCAACAGACCTTATTTTGTACAGTAAACGTTTATGGGGAACTGTGTCAAATGCTTTTGCAAAATCCAGATACACCACGTCTACGGGCCTTCCTTTATCTAGATGGCAACTCACCTCCTCATAGAAGGTTAATAGATTGGTTTGGCAAGAACGATTCTTCATGAATCCATGCTGATTACTGCTAATGATATCATTCTTATTACTAAAATCTTGTATATAGTCCCTTATCATCCCCTCCAAGAGTTTACATACTATTGATGTTAGGCTAACTGGTCTGTAATTCCCAGGGATGTTTTTTGGGCCCTTTTTAAATATTGGTGCTACATTGGCTTTTCTCCAATCAGCTGGTACCATTCCAGTCAATAGACTGTCTGTAAAAATTAGGAACAACGGTCTGGCAATCACCTGACTGAGTTCCCTAAGTACCCTCGGATGCAAGCCATCTGGTCCCGGTGATTTATTAATGTTAAGTTTCTCAAGTCTAATTTTAATTCCGTCCTCTGTTAACCATGTAGGTGCTTCCTGTGTTGTGTCATGAGGATAAACACTGCAGTTTTGGTTACTGAAGCCCCCCGATTCACTCGTGAAGACTGAGGAGAAGAATAAATTCAATACCTCTGCCATCTCCCCATCCTTTGTAACCAGATGTCCTTCCTCATTCTTTATGGGGCCAATATGGTCTGTCCTCCCTTTTTTACTGTTTACATACTTAAAGAATTTCTTGGGATTTTTTTTGCTCTCCTCCGCTATGTGTCTTTCATGTTCTATCTTAGCCATCCTAATTGCACCCTTACATTTCTTATTGCATTCTTTATAAATTCTGAATGCTGTGGATGATCCCTCAACCTTGTATTTTTTGAAGGCCTTCTCCTTTGCTTTTATATGCATTTTTACATTGGAGTTAAGCCATCCAGGATGTTTGTTCGCTCTTTTAAATTTATTACCCAATGGGATACATTGGCTAATGCCCTTATTTAATATGCTCTTAAAGCAAACCCATCTCTCCTCTGTATTCTTTGTTCCTAATATTTTGTCCCAATTTATGCCTTTTAGCAAGGTTTGTAATTTAGGGAAGTTGGCTCTTTTGAAATTCAGTGTCTTTGTGTTCCCTTCATGTCTCCTATTTGTGTGATTTATACTGAAACTAATTGACCTGTGATCGCTGTTACCTAAATTGCCCCGTATTTCCACATCTGTTATCAGGTCTGTATTGTTGGTAATCAGTAGATCTAGTAATGTTTTATTTCTAGTTGGTGCGTCTACCATCTGACCCATAAAATTGTCCTGCAAGACATTAAGGAACTGGCGAGCCTTAAATGAATGCGCGGTTCCCTCCGCCCAGTCTATGTCTGGATAATTAAAATCCCCCATTATGATAACACTTCCCATCCTTGCTGCTAATCCAATTTGTGATAGGAGATCCGTCTCCACTTCCTCCCTCAGGTTAGGGGGCCTATAGCATACTCCAAGTATTATTTTCCCCTTAGCTTCATCCCTTTGGAGCTCTACCCATAAAGATTCCACCTCCTCCCTAGCCCCCTCAGTGATGTCATCTCTCACATTCACTTGTACATTATTCTTGATATATAGGCATACCCCTCCCCCTTTTTTACCCTCTCTATCCTTGCGGTATAGGGTATACCCTTGAATGTTTGCCAGCCAATCATGAGAGCTGTTGAACCAGGTCTCTGAAATTCCCACAAAATCCAAATCCTCCTCCTCCAAATCATCATAATCATACACTCAACACAGCTACATCTACAGGGTGATAAACTGGCACAGACTGACCTCACTTTTCTCAACGATAACCCACCATCTTGGGTTTCTTCAATAAAAGTCCACACTTCAACTTCCCCTCCCCCTCTGGTTATGTGAAATGTCAGAAAACAAGGCATAGAGAAAGAAGGGCTGTATGCATGTCAGCTCTCAAGAGCAACGCCCCAGAGTGAAAAGTCACACTGAAATGAATGAAGGGTGGTTTTCAGGCATTATTTAGAGGCTAAATAAAGTTAGCGCTAAAACGCATGAAAACCGCCTCAGTGTAAAAGGGGGTCTAAGGAGCAGTGCAAAGCTCCTGCAGGCCCTCCCCAACATGGCACCCAGGGCAGATGACCCTTCTCCCCCCCTCCATCTCGACCCTGAGCAAACCTACTACTGTTGAATGTAATCGAAACTTTGTATGCACAGTGGAACCTCAGATTGTGACTAACGCGGTTAATGAGTGTTTCGCAATACGAGCACTGTAAAAATCGTAACTCGGTTTGCGAGTGTTGTCTCGCTAAACGAGCACGATTCAGGCCAAAGCGGTGTGTAGTACCGCTTTTGGCCTGAGGTGGGGGGGCGCCGGAGCCGAGCAGAGCCGAATGTCGCCGATCGCAGCCGATCAGCGCCGTTCAGAAATGCACGGAAAGGCCCAAGGACAGCACTGCTGACCTCGGCAAATCTCAGGTAGGAATTCTTTCCGAGGTTTGCCAAGGTCAGCCGAAGTGTCCTCGGGCCTTTTCGGCCGTTTCCGAGGCTCTCCGGCCCCCCCCACCTCTGGCCACATGCGGTATTGCATCCCATTGAAGTCAATGCGGAACAAATTATTTTCGTTTCCATTGACCTCAATGGGAAAACTCGCTTTGATATGCGAGTACTTTGGATTATGAGCATACTCCTGGAACGGATTATTCTCGTAATCTGAGGTTCCACTGTATATGAAATAAACTGTTCTTTATAGCTTAGTAGTAACCTTTTACCTGCCGCCGACATAAGGCATACAGTAGACATGTACAGAACAAAAAAAAATGTCATTTTGTTTTGTTTCAATCTGTTGTTTACATAAATGTATTTAGTTAAATTTGTTTAATTCGTTTATAGAATTGTTTTGTTTATAAGAATCGATTCAAATTTTCTAAATTCGGTCAAATTGAACTTAATTGCATTCAAATTTTTATTCAAAATTAGAATTTTGTAAGATGGTTATATTCTTTCTATTCCATTCTATTCTGTGTTTTTTTTTTTCTAGTCTATACGCTAATATATTATATTATTTTCTATTCTATTTGAATTCAAATGTATTCTATTCGACATTAAAATTTTGGAAGATGGCTATAGTCTTTATATTCTATTCTAGTCTATTGTTTTTTTCTATTCTATTCCTTTCTTTTTTATTCTAGTCAATTCAATTATTTTATTTTCTATTCTATTCAAATCTATTCTTTTCTAATTCAAATTTATTCTATTTGAATTTTGGGAAATTATTATATTCTTTCTCTTCTATTGTTTTTTTAGTTCTATTTTATTCTTCTATTCTTTTATTCTCTATTTTCTATTCTTTCCTCCTCTATTCTATTCTATTCTTTTCTATTCAAATTTGAATTTGTTCTATTTGAAATTTGAATTTCAGAAGAAGGTTATATTCTTTCTATTTCATTTTATTGTATTCTTTTTTTTTCTATTGCATTCTTTTCTATTGTATTTGAATTTGAATGTATTCTATTTGAAATTTGAATATATTCTGTATATTCTATTCTATTCTTTTTTTTCTATTCTATTCTATTCCTTTATTTTCTATTTTATTCAGTTTTTTTATTTTCAATTCTATTTGTTCTGTTTTTACTATTATTTTAATTTCTATTCCATCCCTTTATTTTCTATGCCATTTTTTCTATCATTTTATTTTGTATTCTGTTCTGTTTCACTCTATTCTATGCTATTCTATTACACTCTATTTCTTTATTTTCTATTCTATTTTATTCTCTTTGGGAATGTGAATGATTTGAATTCTAATCTGATTTAAAAAATATTCAAATTTAATTCGAAATTTTGTTTCTTTATTTTGGATTTGTTTAAATTTATTACTATTGTAATATGGAAATTCGGATGCATCCAAATTTCCGAATACCGAAAAATGTGTCCAAATTTCAGCACATGTCTAGCATACAGTGGAATGTTATGTTTACACACTCTTTCATTTCCTGAATGAACACAGTGAGTGATCAGTACCAATCACTCTGTGCTCATTTATAACTTATACTATAACATAGTATTCTGTCTTCACAATGCTTTCAGTCAATGAATTTACAGGAAGTCTCTGTACAGAGTGCTTCCTGTTCACTCAGTGAGTGTGGCTTGGGCTGCAAAGAAGGGGATTGAGGGATCTGTCTTCAGTCTCTTTCTCTATCTTAAAAGTGAAACATCATAGGTTTGTTTAAGCTCCCAATATTTCACAAAATCCCCTCCCACAACAGAACTGTAAAAATAATAGTAAAAATAATAGTAAAAATAATTGAAAAAAAAACATAATAATGTGCTCATTCCCATGGGTGATGTGGCCAGTACAGTGTGAATAATCTCTTTGTTCATACAGCTGGAGACACCTAGAGTAACATGTACAGACAAAGCACTGCAGTGCACCATCACACTAAAGGCCCAGTCACATCAGTGGGCATGCATTACAGTGCGCATAACCCATGTGCGCTGGTATGCATTGTACACAAGAACTGCAGTCCATTTTTCTTTTTTACATTTTTTTTCTAAATTATATTCATTGAAATCGTTGTGCAGTAGCACTTTGCGGTGCATTACCACACATTATAATGTACTGCATTGCAATAAAAAGTATGCTTGCATCATTTTATCACAATGCACACCAATGCAGCTCACACATGTTACTATGATTGGGTGGTAGCACAATACATAGGTGGGAAGTCAACCTCTAGATTCTAATTTACAGTTGTAGTGGTCTCCCCAACCTCTAAGGGCCTAATGGTGACCCCCCAGAGCCAGGGAAAGCTGACATTTCTCCTCAGGGTGCAGGTTACTACATATGGCAGGTGTAGTGCAAGATGGAAAGATGGGCGCCAGTCACTTTTTAAAAATGAAAAAAGAGAGTTTTATTTCTCTTAACAGGAACAGGGGAGAGAGAGTTAGGGCACAGGACACCCTTAGGAAAATGCAATAGCAACTTGGCAGACTCCTTGGATAAAAAATAGAACTAGGCAGACAGCAATACAGAAAAAGGGCCTTTAAGTTGAATACAGCGATCTGTATCTTGTGGCAACTGCTATCTCCTATGGCAACACTTCACTCACAGTATCCTAATGTAGATCTTCAAGCTCAACTCACAGTATCCCACTGTAGATCCTGAAACTTAGCTCACAGCTACCTGCTGGACTTCTCAAGCTTCACTCACAGCTACCCTCTGTATTTATCTTCAAGCTCTACTTACAGCTACCCACTGTATTCCTGGATGAGTCTCTACTGAAGCTTCCCACTGACTTCACCGTCCCCAGCTAGTGAAGCGTCTGCTCAGGTACTCCTTCAGTACTCCATCCCTTTGACACCTGCCTCCGGCAACAAGAGTGGTTGACCCTCTGGCAGCTTCTTCTCCCATGCCTTCTTGCAATGATCGGGCTCCCTTTGGGCTGAACCCCTTTACACGTGGCTAGGCTTCAGGCCTACACCTCTGCTGCTGCTCCGCACACACACTCTCCCAGGCCGCAGCCTGGGTGGAAAGAGCCCTGACTCTCTCCAAATAAATAGACTATCCAAGCAGCTTCAGTGGCCAAAGAAACTCCTGATGACTGGCCGAGAAAAGCATATTCACTCATAACCTGAATTCACTGTAATCTAACATTCTAATGCCAAAGGCAACAGTGCCACCTATTGACAACAGAGAGAAATCACAGTTAAACTCAAGATTAGGAGAAAGCCATTTGATCAAGACTAGTTACCACCTAGTGCAACTAAATTTACTAGCAGCCCTGTTTAGGACAAGGGTGCTACACAGTTTTACATACCTTCAATGCTCACCATTTCACAAAAAGGTGCAATTTAAAATGTATATACATTTGTTATTTATTAAGAGTTTTACCTTTTATATCTTGTGCAAATTTAGGATGCTTTAAGTCATGTTGTGTTTGTGAGTGATAAAAGTTGATTTTGATGTATTTTTATCAAAAATATAATTTTTGATAAACATTTGTGCAACTATGGAACTTAAAAAAGCATGCATGAAAGGTTTGATATACAACTTCACTTACACAACTTCACCCTGCTGTTGTGGCAGGGTGAGGCCATGCCAGTGTGTGATAAGGCAGTTTGGACTAGAAAAGAAATGCACCAATGATGCAGGTGTGTGCTGCCTTCACAGTAGAGTCAGGATCAGATCTCAGTGGCCCCACTCAAAGGGGTCAGTGTGTGTTGGGAGCAGAGAGAGAGAGGGGCTTGTCTGCACCGTGATGTCCAGGTTAGGATAGACTGAGGCCTGAGTGAGACAGTCTATGAGAGATGAAGCAGCTGGGAAGTTGCAGGAAAGACAGAGCTGAGATACAGTGTGTGTGCACTAACAACGGGACATGTTTGATGGTCAGGAGAACCAAAGATACTAATCTGAGCAGTAAAGCTGCCAAGAGCCAGTAGGCTGAGTATAATGTATTGTTGTTTTATTGGTGGAAACCCCCTGCATGGATTAATTTTGTGAAATTTCACTTTTACTTTCTTTTAAAAATAAAAGTGGGCAGGAAAAGCACTAAAAACTACTTCTGGCGTGGAGTAAACTCACAGTTTCGGCACTACCACTCAGCTACAAAAACCCAACTTGTCACACTGTGGATGTTTTCGCTGCTGTATTATTCTTGTAAGCCTTTTCTTTTAAAATGAAATAAAACTTTATATAAGAAAAATCAGTAGCATCTTCTTTTCTGTTTTCCCAGTCCAATGCTTTCGGAAAATCGCTCTGTGTAGGTACCTGGATGTGACCTGATATCAGCCTCATCCTGAAACAGCAGGGCTGGAGAAGAAGAAGCTGGAGCTGAAGAAGCAGCACAAATTAGCCAATCCTGTAATAACAATAAGCATACTGATAAGATATAAAAGCTGCTTCTCCTTTCACTATCCAGTCACAGGCTGGGGCAATTCCAAGATGACTTGAGATTTGGGGAAGTCGCTTGAATGATGCTAGCCATTATTTTTCCAGCACATTTTCCTATATAATCATTGGGTTTTAACATTGACATTTGGATTTCACCCTATAAAGGGCGACATTGTCAGATTTTGCATACCTGGTAGATCTATACTCACTATTAGGGATGGGCCGAACAGACCCCTGTTTGGTTTGCACCAGAACTTTTGAACACAGCGACCCAAATAACGAACTCCATTAAAGTCAATGGGACCCGAATGTTTAAAAATCAAAAGTGCCCATTTTGAAGGCTTATATGCAAGTAATTGGGCATACAATGATTATAGGGGCCCAGGTCCTGCCCTGGGGGACATGTGTCAATAAAAAAGTTTCTGAAAAATGTAATTTTTAATTGACCAGTGATTTTTTTTTTTAAGTGAAAGCATAAAAATGAAAAAATCCTTCCAATATAGTGCCTGGGTGGTCCCCTTAGTCTACCAGTAAAGTGGCAGATCTGTACCATGTCTAGAATCTGCTGCAGCAATACTTGCATTTATAAAGACAAAAAAGACATTTTCCCTGCAAGCTTCCTTTATTTTGCTCAGCAACAGCTGTGGAGCCAATGTGTATGATGAGGCCACAATGTAGTGGGAATTAGAGATTTTTTGGATACATTCTGGTGTCACTTTGACTTTGGATAGAAGTAACGGGTGCAGAAAAATTACTCTTTGCGTGTGGGGGGGCGCCTTCCCACTGTAACCCTATAGAAGTAATCTTGATAAAAGCAAGAATTGGCCTTGCTGTAAAAAATTGCAAAGATATGCACCTGTCAGACAGGTGCAGAAAAGTTGGTCTTTGGGTGTCGGTGATGCCTTCCCACCGTAACCCTATAGAGGTAATCTATAGAGAAACCTATACCAAAAACAATCTTCCAGATGAAATGATTGAACACCCTCAAAGCTAGGCAGCCTCGAAGTCCTGCAGAGATTCCACATCCCAAAAAGACTTAATCAGTGATATTGGCATCAAGGGCTTCATAGCTGGTAATCCAGGACTGATTCATTTTTATAAAAGTCAAATGGTCCACGAAGTCTGTGGACAGACGCGTTCTCAGTATGAAACCTCCTGCAGCACTGAATGCCCGTTCTAAAAGCATGCCGGATGTAGGGCAGCCCAACAACTCAATAGCATACTGGGCAAGTTCTGGCCAGTGGTCTATTCTCATGACCCAGTAAGTCAGTGTATCCTCAGCTGGAAAGCCATCCATTTCTGTTTTGGCCACGAGGTAATCGTCCACCATGTGATGCAGTTGGTGCCGATGGGATGTGGAAGCTGACAGCCCTGGGCGGCGAGGACTAAAGAAATTCCGAAATGCCTCACTTAGGCGGATGCCTTCTCCAACGCTCCTCTCTTGACCAACAGAAGACTCAAAACAACCACACTGTAACCTACCGGAGTCAGGAAAAACGTTTAATAAAATCCTCTTTAACGTGTCCTCAAGAGATTTTATCTTCTGCACTCTCTGTGGGACGGGAAGTTCTGAGACCTTCCCCTTATAATGGTGGTCAAGGAGGGTTGCCAACCAGTAATCATCCTTCTCCTTTATGCCATGTATTCTTGGGTCCTTTCGCAGGCTTTGAAGCATGAGGTTGCCCATGCGCCTCAAATTTGCAGAGGCTTGAGAAGCAGACTCCTCGGGGTCACTCAGGATGACAGCATCTGTTACTTCTTCCTCCCAGCCACGTACTACTCCCAAGGGTCCTGGGGTTGGAAAGCCATCGCTTACAGATTGACGCATATCTTCCTCTTCTTCGAAGCCTATGAAAGTGCCAGAATCCTCCTCCTCATCCTCCTCCCCTCTTTCCACTGTGTGTTCTGTAACATAGGAATGATGTGTCTGGATAAAGTGGGCCTTGAGAGGAAAAGAAGTCCTCCTCTTCCTCCTGCTGCTCTGCCTACAGTGCCCTGTCCATAATACCACGCAGAGTCTGTTCTAGCAGGAACCCAACAGGGATTGTCTCACTGATGCATGCACTGTCACTGCTCACCATCCTTGTGGCTTCCTCAAATGGTAACAATACAGTGCATGCATCCTTAATGATAAGACATTGGCGTGGGGAAAAAAAGCTGACGACAGGCCTGAGCCTGTCATCGTGCCGTACTGGCACAGATACTCGTTGACTGCCCTCTCCTGCATATATAGCCACTGCAGCATTCCCAAAGTTGAGTTCCACCTGGTGGGCATGTCACAAATCAGGTGGTTTATGGGCATTTGGAATTCCCGCTGAATTTCAGCCAACCTAGCACTGGCTGTGTATGACCGCCTGAAATTGCTACAGACTCTTCTGGACTGTTTTAGTACATCTTGCAACCCTGGGTACGTACTTGGGAAACGCTGCACCACCAAATTGAGGACATGTGCTAGGCATAGCACATGTGTCAACTTTTCCTGTCTAAGGGCGGACAGGAGGTTTGAGCCATTATCGGACACCACCACACCAAACACACCAGCTGAAGCACTGCATGGCACCTTTTAGCCTGGCTCTGGGAATAGCCCTTTTAACGCTTAGGGGTTACCTGATGTTCATAGGACAATTCTGAAGAGGAGGGCATGGAGGTGGTGGAGGAGGGGGTAGAGCTTACAGGTCTGGCATCATCACCACCAGCTGTATGGAGACATGGGGGCACAACAAGCTGCAGCACCAAGCCCTGTCCTGCATCCTTTTGAGTTGCAAGCAGCGTTACCTAGTGTGCTGTGAATGAAATATATTGTCCCTGCCCATGCTTGCTGGACTATGTGTCAGCAGTAAGGTGGATTTTACAGCTGACTGCCTTGCCCAACGATGCTAGAACATTCCCTACCATGTGATGGTAGAGAGATGGAACGGCCTTACGTGAAAAGTAGTAGCGACTGGGAACCTGCCATTGTTGTACAGCACATTGTGCGAATTCACGGAAGGGGGCAGAATCCACCAAGCTGAAAGGCAGAAGTTGGAGAGTCAACAGCTTTGACAAGCTTGCATTCAGATGCTGGGCATGTGGGTGGCAGGGACTGTATTTTTTTTCCGCTGCAGCAGATGGGGCAGATACATTTTCCAGCTACAGTCTACAGCTGGTGGTGTGCTGCTAGGACCTGGGACACCCTGTGCTATACCATCATCCAATGTCAGTGGAGGCTGCTGAAAGGTAATGACTCGGTATTGCAGGAGCAGACTGAAGTGGGTAAGGAGGAGGAGTAGGGACAGATTTGTTCCCCTTTTGTGTGGCTTTTAGTAGATCTTGCCAGCAGGCTGAGTGGTTGGACGTTAAATGCCTTATTAGGCATGTGGTACCCAAATGGTTGGTGTTTTTGCCACATTTGATGTGCCTGTGACAGTTTGCATATAGCAACAGTGCAATCTGCTGCAGATGTGCTGAAAAAGGCCCAGACAGCTGAGCTTTGGGGAGTGGGCCAGGAGATAACAGCTGCAGAATGTGATGGAATAGGGTGGCTGCTCTCTACTCTTTCTTGATGTCGGCCTCCTTGGGGTTGTGCCGCCTCACCTTCAGTTTCCTCCTCTGCTCTATCTGGCACCCAAGTCGCATCAGTGACATCATCATCATCATCATCATCATCATCATCATCATCTTCATCTTCATCATCATCTCCTCCATCTTCATTATCATCTCCTCCATCTTCATCATCATCTCCATCTCCTCTATCTTCATCATTACCACTGAAGACAACTTGGCAATACGCTGCAGCTTGGGGAATATGAATGCCAATTTGTCTACCATTGTTCCTCCCTCCTCTCTAGGCTCATGTTCCTGTCATCCTCAACCTCAGAACCAACATCTGAATCCAGTAATGGCTGGGCATCATCAAGGATCAATTGGCTGATGCTGTGGTCAAATAATTCAGCTGACTCCTTAATGGCTGATGTTGGGGCTATGGCAGGAATAGATGTGGACAAGGAGGCAGGTTTATCCACTCTGGCAACTGCAGGGGACTGCACACTTGTCTCTGCTTGTGTGACAGAGGTTGAGGAGGATGAGGAAGGTTTTGTAAGCCAGTCCACCACCTCCTCTGCATGCTGTGGCTGGATAGCTCGGGCAAACTTACTAAACAGAGGAAATGATGCCCTGCCTGAGGACTGACCACCACGTCCACCTTTGCCTGTGGACACATGTGGCCTCTTACAGTATACAGTGCCAAGGAAAATTCTGCCTCTCCTGGTTGTCCTCTCAGACATTATTGGGAGGGAGGGGGGCGGTGCTTATAAGCAAATGTAAAGAAGTTGAAATCTGTACGTAGATGCACTTTAATCAACATAAAGAGGTTTTTGGTGCACTTTAATTTGAGTACTCACACTACACAGATACACTACATGGATACATTATAATATACTGCAATATAATGTGCCAAAAGTACGGTGACGCACAGAACTATATGGTGTTAAACTGGCAGTAACGCACACAGAACTATATGGCGTTAAACTGGCAGTAACGCACAAAACTATATGACATTAAACTGGCAGTAACGCACGCAAAACTATATGGCGTTAAACTTGCAGTAACGCACGCAAAAGATATGGCGTTAAACTGGCAGTAACGCACACAAAACGATATGGGGTTAAACTGGCAGTAACGCACACACAGAACTATATGGCGTTAAACTGGCAGTAACACACAAAACTATATGGCGTTAAACTAGCAGTAACGCACGCAAAACGATATGGTGTTAAACTGCCAGTAACGCACACAGAAGTAAATGGCGTTAAACTGGCAGTAATGCAATCAAATAGACAGTGTTCAACCGTCACTACACTGATGCTATCTGAACTGTCCCTACTCTAGCTATACACTAATGTCAAGATTACTGACACGGTCTCACTACAATACACTGAAACTATATGAGCGGTCCCTACTCCACACTAATGTATGTATGAATGACACGGTCTCACTACACTACAGTGAAACTATTTGAGCTGTCCCTTCACTATGAAAAGCTGAATGATGGTCCTCCTCACTACACTCGCACTGTCCCTAGACTGACACTAAACTAATATTCTACACTGACAATTGAAGCTAAATAGCACAGTATAGCACACTAACTAATCTGTTAGCACTGAACAGAGCCCTGTTCTATCTCTTTCCACGCCAAAATCACACTGAAAATGGCTGCCATTGAAAGACTACTTTAATACTGTGGGGCTGGAATGAGACATAAAGTCACAATGACAGTGTCCAATCATGTCTCTGATGGTGCTCTGTGCCCTGATTGGCTCAAGCTTTCACTGCTTGCAATGCGCTGTTCAGCGCCGCAATGCATTGTAGTCGGTGCGGGGGCCAAACAAATGAACAACCGAACAAAGGAAGTTCGGCTTGAGCTTATGCTCGGGTGGAACCGTTCGCCGATCCCTACTCACTATTCAGGGGACTACCTGTTACCATATAATAGGTAAAATTCATCACATTTGGAAGACCTATTCACATATGTGAGCATATGCACTAAAAATGTGTGGAACCTTTTGATTTGGCCACTCTGTGTAAGGATTATGACATATGTATACAAGAAGACATAACTAATAGACATGAATTTCAGTCACATGGCATTTACATACCTATTGGAAGAATGCTTATTGAAATATAGGATCAGTAATGCATGGCACAATGCTGAGAGGCATGGTGAGTATTTTGCAGCTCTCATTTGTATTTAAAAATTAAGAAAGAAAATAAATTTTTTTTTTTTTTTTCAATTTTCAAAACTTTGTTACAAAAAGCGAGTCTGCAAAATACTCACCATACCTCTCAGCAAATAGCTTGGGGTGTCTACTTTCTAAAATGGGGTCATTTGGGGGGTTTTGTGCCATCTGGCATTCCATTCCCCTCTGAAACTGTGATAGGCAGTGAGGAGCGAAATCAAAAATTTACACCCTTAGAAAGCCTGAAGGTGGTGCTTGGTTTTTGGGGTCCTATACACAGCTAGGCTCCCAAAAAGTCTCACACATGTGGTATCCCCGTACTCAGGAGAAGCAACAGAATGTATTTTGGCATGTTTGAGCAATATATCATTTAGTAACAACTTTGTGCAAAAAAAAAAAAAAAAATTGTCTTTTTCCCGCTTGTGTCAAAATATAAAATATTCCATGGACTCGACATGCCTCTCAGCAAAAAGCTTGGGGTGTCTACTTTCCAAAATGGGGTCATTTGGGGGGGGGGGGTTGAACTGTCCTGGCATTTTATGCACAACATTTAGAAGGTGAAATCACCTCCTACAGCGCTGGAGTCGCGGCTTTATCTATCGTGGGAGCAAATGCTGTTGCTGTCAAGATAAATAAATCCGCGCTGCAACTGAATGCCAAGGCCAAGCTGTGGCTGCAGCACAGCGCTCCGCTCCCTCCTACTCCTCCTCCACTATATGTCATACACAGTCTGCGGGCATCTCTCTCTGTGTGTCTCCGAGCTGAGTGTGAAAACTTTGGCCACGCTGTGAGAAAAATCCCGCCCTCCTCTTAGATCAGCTCATGTGATAGACGCAGTGTTCTGTCTATCACACGAGCTGATCTGCCCGCAGACTGTGTAATTCAGGCACAGGCACTGACTACAGTGAGGTGCGATTATGGGCACGGTGTGACTGCATTATGGGCAAGGTGAGGCTACCATTATAGGCAAGGTGAGGCTGCGATTATGGGCACGGTGAGGCTCCGATTATGGGCACGGTGAAACAGCATTATGGGCACGGTGAGGCTGCGATTATAGGCATGGCAAGGCTGTCATTTTGGGCACGGTGAGGCTGCGATTATAGGCACGGTAAGGCTGCGATTATGGGCACGGTGAGACTGCATTATGGGAACGGTGAGGCTGCGATTATGGGCACGGTAAGTCTGAGATTATGGGCATGGAGAGACTGCATTATGGGCATGGTAAAACTGCGATTATGGGCACGGGGAGACAGCATTATGGGAACGGTGGGGCTGTGATTATGGGCATGGTAAGTCTGAGATTATGGGCACGGTGAGACTGTATTATGGGCACGGTAAGGCTGCAATTATGGGCACGGTGAGGCTACGATTATGGGCATGGTAAGGCTGAGATTATGGGCACAGTGAGGCTGAGTTGATGACGTGTGACGTCATAACCACTCTATCTCCGGCTTCGGCCATTGCCATAACAACGGTGCTAAATAAACTAGTAGTTGGATCTGTATAATCTGCGTTATAATTAATCGAAATTAGTATGACTGTGTGGTGCTTTATCCTACGCTAATACTCAACTAGTGTGTGATAGTGTTCGAAACAGTCACCAATGCAAAGACCAGGTTGGTCAGGACAGGAGGGACAATAATAGTGGGTGTCACACATAAATCCGCACTTTCTACAGACACGACATCTTCTTTGGGGGTTTCTTTGGGTAGGGGTACCAGAGAGGACGTGCGGAAAATGCCTCTCATGCAGCTGGCTTACTGCATTTGCATTGGAAAGTTGGGCCAGAGCACCATCTGGAAACAGAAGGGCTCTGATGATCTCTTCCTGGAATTTAAGGAAGGATCCAGTCCATCCTGAAGCTTTGTATAGCACATGAGCATTCAGCAAAGCCAATTGAAATAAGTATACAGACACTTTTTTAAACCAGTGTCTAGCCTTACGGGCAATTGGGTACGGCGCCAACAATTGGTCGTTGAGGTCCACCCCTTATTGAGGTTATACTCGTGGACACAGAGGGGTTTCCCCACAACACTAGTCGCTGTAGTAATTTGGACAGTCATGTCTGCGCGAAGGGAGGAAAGAACGAAAACATTCTTATTATCCCTCAACTTCACAGTGAGCAAATTATTACATCTCAAGCAGGCTCTCTCCCAGCCTAAGACGGGAATCTACAAGCCCCTGGGGAAAGCCCCGGCGATTAAGTCCCACGGTGCCACATGCGCCAATTTGATGATCAAACAAGTGACTAAAAAGTGGCATGCTTGTATAATAATTGTCCACATACAAGTAGTACCCCTTTCCGAAAAAGGGTGACACCAAGTTTTACACAATCTTACCAGCGCTCTCTATGTATTCAGGGCAGATCTCCGGCTCTACATAACTAGCTCTTCCCTCGTAAACCATAAAACTATATGTATAGCCTGTGGCCCTGTCACAGAGCTTATACATCTTGACCCCGTATCTGGCACGCTTGCTGAGAAGAAACCGTTTGAATGACAAGCGGCCAGAAAACTTAATCAGGGACTCATCAACGCAGACAACTTGATGGGGAGTAAACAAGGCTGCAAAACATTGGTTGAAGTGGTTTACGAGGGGACGAATTTTGTAGAGCCGATCAAATTCAGGGTAACCCCGAGGACGACAGAGCTCATTGTCACTGAAGTGCATGAACCGCAAGATCTGCTCATATGGTGAATTGGGTCAGTGGACCAATATGACCGCAACTCGATACGCCCATGAGGAGGGATAGGCCCAGGAAGGTCTTAAATCCGGAGACCGTAATTGGTCTCCAATCTCTGGCAAGGGTTAGCTGGGGATTAGCAGCAATGAACTAACCAGCATACAAATTGCTTTGGTCCACAATAGATCTATAGAGATCTTCGGTGAAAAACAGCAAAAAAAAATCAAGTGACGTAAAATCAACTGTTTCCACCTGAATTCCGGGTTGGCCAGTGAATGGGGGAAGTACGGGTGCTGCAGAAGTGGTGGGTTCCCAATTAGGATTGGTGAATGCAGCAGGAAGGGCACTATGGGCTCGACGGGCCTGTCTTTGTCTTCTTCTTGGTGGCAGCGGGACACTACTCATGCTTGCCTCCTCGCCAGCTTGAACTGCACTTATGGGTCTCGCCACATTACCAAGTGTTACTGCAGTGCTGGATGTATGACCAGGATGTACTAGACTGCTGGTGCTCGCCAGTTCACCAGAAGGAATAGCAGCGCTAGTACTGGCTCTCTGCTTCATACGAGGGACCTGCGGTTCTTGCACCTCAACAACAGCAGAAGATCGGGGTCTGGTACGCCTGACCTTGGCAGGGACCACAACTTTGTCATCAGAGCTATCTGTCAGGGTACCGCTGCTGTCTACAGGTTCCTATTCTGAGCCTGAATCTGACAGATGAGTGACTTCCTCTTCACTATCTGTCATGCTCAGAAACATGTAGGCCTCTTCACTACTGTACCTTCGATTTGACATTTTTGTCTCTAAATTTAATGGTACAGTAGTGAGACTCACAGGTAAAAAAGCTCCTGACTAGCGACTGATTCAAACGCTACAAAAAAAACTGTTAGCGTTTGCAGGGATCAGGCCTGGCTCTGCGAACACTGCAGTTATGTGTGTTGTGTTTTGTAAGTGACAGTGATCGATCGATACTGCACTTGGGTGGGCTGGGCTGAGTTGGGCGGAGGGGCTAAAGGCAGGTGCTAGCAGGTATCTGGGCTGATCCCGCTAACACTGCATTTTTGGGAACCCTAAACTGCTGGGGACGCTAATATAGTTGTGATCAGATCAGATATCGATCCGTTCAGACACTATACTACTAATGGTGTGTACGTGGGTGTTAGCGGTACTGGCACTGTTCTGACGCTGCCTGAGGCGACGCAGACCCTATCTGACGCTAAAAACCTAACTTTGATCACCCGCCGGGGGATCAGGGGGTTAAACCTTTATTGGGTAAAATATGGCGGGTGCCCTGGCGCTATAAAAATAAATCTAGCTAAACTGCGTCACCCATAACACTTATACTGTGATTACAGGTAACGGGGTAATCAAGGGGTTAAACCTTTATGGGGGGGGGGGTCCCTATACCTATCTGGGCTTAATACTAATTACCCTAACACTGATTAGTGTCACTAATGACACTGGTACAGCGATCAAAAAAAATTCTGATTGTTGTACTGGGTGACACAGTGACAGGTGGTGAAGGGGTTAATTGGGGGGGGGAGGGGTGATTGGGGGGTGAATGTGTGCCTACGTGACCTGGTGCCAGTGTAGTGTTGTGCAACTCACTGTTCTGATGCTCTCTCCTCTTGGTCTGGAGCGAAAAAAAGACTGACACGAGAAGAGATGACATCACTTCCCCTGTCAGTGTTTACAGTTTCACAGACAGGGGAAGGATATCATTCGTCACGAGCGATCACCAGGTCCAGGCCAGATTTCATTGACCTGGGCCTGGGGATTGATTGGTTCTGGATCGAATGCGATTGTCGTGGCTGTAGCATAACGGCGATTCGCCTGCCTGTGCCATTCAGCCGCAATACAACTGCGGCGGACGGTCGGCAAGCGGTTAAAGTAACGCAGTGCTGAATCGCAAAAAATGGCCATGAAGGAGTAAACCTTCCAGAGGTGAAGTGGTTAATTGAACTGCTCTGAAGTTTTGAGTTCTATAGAAGTGAAGAGAAAATTTTCACACTTCGGGGTGTCCTAGAGATAGACCTCATTGCAGCCTCAGTCAATAACCAACTTCTGCTTTTCCCTCGGCCAGAATGTGCTCTCTCAGTCCTGGAAATGTAGACTGGTTTATCTCTTCCCTCCAACAGTAGAAACAACCGAATAATTCAAGAACTAAATCTCTCATAATTAGTTGCTTCTACTCCTCTAAAAGTTCCATATATCCTTGCTTCTAGACGGGGGCCTACACTGCAACACTGCCAAGGTGTACAGCTCAGCACTATCAGCTGTCAGCTCATGCAGCCCACTAAGGGTCTAAGGAACCTCTGATAGTTTTGATTCCTGAAAGAGGTTATCAAGATTCGCCCAGCAATCCACCCCATCTTTCCCAAATGGGATTTACTGCTTATTTTAAAGGCTGAGTTAACCTTTGAAAAAATTATAAAAAGCACATATTTTTACTGGAAAAAACATGCATTTATTATTTGATAAACAATATGGGGTGGAATATAGCATGCTGGTTGAATACAATCACTAAGAAACTCACAAAAAGTCCAATGCCGCGTACACATGACCGTTTTTTCCGTCGGAATAAACTCTGAAGGTTTTTCCGATGGAATTCCGCTGAAACTGTCTTGCCTACATATGATCACACCAAAGTCTGACCGTCTAGAACTCAGTGACGTACAACACGTAGGACGGGACTAGAAAAAGGAAGTTCAATAGCGAGTAGCCAATAGCTTCTGTCTCGTATTTGCTTCAGATCATGCGTTGTTTTTGGTCCGTCGGAACAGCATACAGACAAGCGGTTTTCCTGATAGGAATTGATTCCGTCAGAAAGATTTAAAACATGTTCTTTTTCTAGGTCCATCAGAATTAAAAAAAAAAAAAGTCAGATGAGGCCCACACACGATCGGAATGTCCGATGAAAAGATTCCCTCGGACTTTTCCTGCCAGAAAGTCCGTCCGTGTGTGCGCGGCATTCGTTTTAATATAAATCCGTATTATATACAGCAAATGTAATTGCTAATACCTGGAAAGTAACAAAAGAGCCTTGGGTGCAGATGCTGTCTGAACAAAATGATAGCTAGTGTCAATCATCTTTGACTCTACCTACACCATATTAATGAACAAAAAAAAAAACACATTTGATGTTCAATAAAGATTTACTGGGAGCTGTAAAACAGTTATTTGATATTTATAATCTAATTTAAATTGCTCTTCTTTTTTTTTTTTTTTTTTTTTTAGTCATGTGACTGGGACAGCACCAATCAGGGCTGGCCAGACACAGACTCATACTGTAGAGAACATACATCAGCAGAGTAATAGAAGCCCCTCCCAAAGATCTTTCCTTGCAGATGCCAAAGAACAGGGATAGATCATGTAACCACACAACAGCGCTGCAGAAATACGGTACTTTGAGGATTTAAAAAAATACAGTGGCATGATATATATGGTTTATGTGAATGAATTATGGCAATTAACACTTCTCTGTTTGATATAACTTTACACATTCACACAAGCACCACCAATGACTGTTATATTTATTGCAATATAACGTTTATGGTCACCAGCTCCCTTTAGTGGCCTTAATGCAGTTTTTTCCTGAAATAACTCAATAAAAAAATACTGCATTGGCCACTAGATGGAGCGGATGATCATAAGAGATAAGCATGTTACAAAAAATATGGCGATCATTCGTTGCGCTTCTGCATATTGGCACAATGATTTTTTTTTTTATACATTTACCCGTTAGTGTATGTTTGAATGCTCGATAATACTGCATAGAATTTTTTTATAGCAAAATACTGTTATTAATTTATTCTGAAACTGTACTCTGTAAGAAAACAATGATGAATTCCATGAGCGTATATTTTGCTTATTTTGTGCAACATAAATGCCTAATTGTATGCTCAAGAACTTAAAGTAAAGTAGGCCCCATGTGTGAGTAGGAGGGGCAGTGACCACATATAAAAAATACTATGACACTGTGCAGGATAAAGGAACTATATAGCAGGAGGCACAGACAGAACCACAATCTGACTGTTAGTAAATGTTTTAACCTGCAAGTTTTTTTTTTTTTTGTTTCAGTAGGAATAATAATTCGTTTTTGTCAATGTTTTTCTTTCAATGAATGCACCGGGTTTGCTTAAAAGTAGACATGGTTGTCTGACTCTACTCCTAGAATGGATAACCTATGAGAGGAGTCAGGTGCACAAATATTATTGAGGCCCCATACTCCAGCAAAGTGGTATGTACATATATGACTTTGGTCACACTCTTTTATTAACTTCTTTTTTGGCATTTCTTGGAGAAGTAGATCCACTTGTAAGAGACCCACTGTGCGACTGCTAAGAAAAGCAATATATGAACAGTGATTCCCAGTCTTCTCTCCTTCCTTTCTTCCACTAATAAAATCTGTCCAGATGTCTCGCCAACAGCAGGACACCCACAGCCCCCTGAAAGATGAACGTGTTTAGAAGAATGATGTCACCCTGTCTGTTCCTGAAAGAAAGGTATGCACAAAATAGTCACTAAATTCACTAATGGAAGGAGCAGACCTTCCAGACATCTATTTAGAGGAGTGAACTCTATTCACACTATATACTGGAGCATATGTATGGATTAGAATTTTTTGCAAATATAAAAAGTATGGCTTCGTTACATAGTAGGAAGCTCAACATATAGGGTCCATTCACATCATTATGCTTTGTTAAAAAATGTATGAAGCGTCATCTGTGTGCACCTTACCTCTGTTATACATTTATCAAACAGATGCCACTTTCTGGTTTTTATTTTGTATTTAGCGTAGACAGACACTCTGAATATCTTGTATGTCACAAGATACTATAGATGGTGGAGCTCCCCTGTCAATACCATTGCTCTTTGGGCACCATCCCTAATTGCAGAGCAGTTAAATAAACCCCCCTGGCCCAAAATGGGTATTAGAGAGGAAAAGAAAATGGGACTTTAAACATTCCACAAAGAAATCATATAAATATGTGTAAATGTATAAATAAAGCACCCAAGATTTTTATTTGTACATGTAAAATCATCTAAAACACAATTAACATGTAACTACATCCAAGGCATAACATGTACAGTACATAAAGCATCTAATTGGTATACATGTTGGCTTTTCGGATCAACGCGTTTCATGAGAAACTCGCTTTCTCAGGATCCACGCCTTTTGCACATGCAGACAGCACTCTCAGTCTGTAAAAGGTGGTACAAAGAATAATTGTACAGTTCATCCATAAACAATAATTACATTATACAAGTAAAAAAGAAAAGTTCATACACAACACATCCAAAAAACAGGAAAATATCAAAAATATATAAATGAATATACATATATAAACATTTGTGGGAAGAAAAAAAAGGGAGGAAAGGCGATAAGAAAAATTAGATTCCCGATTCTCAGTGACACAGGGTGGCAAGAGGCAACATATACAGGTACTTACACTGAGACATGTTCTTCATGCTTGTCTTGTCCATCCAGGGCTTGTTATTTCCACTGAGCCTTGTAGTTCCTCTTGTGCATATATACTGCACCACTTACCAATCACTGACAGGCATGAGAAAAAAGCCAAAACATGTAGCCCCGCCCCCTGTGCATTCTTCGACATGTGACGTTATCCTTTGAGGACAGCTTGTACTTTACAGTCTCCCCATACCACTAGAGATGAGCTGAACACCCCCCGGTTCGGTTTGCACCAGAACTCCCAAACATGTAAAAAGTTCATACCCAAGCCGCAAACTCTATTAAAGTCTATGGGACCTGAACTTGAAAAATCAAAAGTCCCCATTTTGAAGGCTTATATATGCAAGTTATTGGCCAAAAAAGGGTATGGGGCCGGGATAATACCCTGGGGGACATGTATCAACTTTTCTTTTTTCAAAAAAGGTAGCTTTTACAGGAGCAGTGATTTTAAAGACGCTTAAAGTGAAACAATAAGGATGAAAAATTCCTTTAAATATAGTGCCTGGGGGGTCCCCCTGGCTGTAAAGTGGCACATCTGTACTATGTATAGAACCTACTGCAGCAAAACTGACATATACATGGTATGGATTTTAAGGAGAACCCCATGGCAAAATAAAAAAAAAAAGACGGTGTGGGGTTCCCCACAAATCCATACCAGACCCTTATCCGAGCATGCAGCCCAGCAGGTAAGAAAAGGGGGGGACGATTTATCGCCCCCCCCCCCTCCTGAACCATACCAGGCTACATGCCCTCAACATGGGGGGGTGCTTTGGAAATGGGGGGACTCTACTCATTCACATGGTGGGATCTGGGGGTCCCTTGTTAAAGGGGGCTTCCAGATTCTGATCATCAACATGGGGACAAGATGTTCTGTGTCCCCCTGCCCCAAAGCACCACGCTATGTTGAGTGTATGTGGCCTGGTATGGTTCAGGGGGGGTGCTCTCTCATCCCCCCCCTTTCCTAGCCTGCCAGGCTGCATGTTTAGATAAGGGTCTGGTATGGGTTTTGAGGGGGAACCCACGCTGTTTAAAATAAAAAAAAATGTAAAATTTTTCTATTGCCAGCAATGTTTTTTTTCTATTCAGCTGTCAGCAGGGAAGCCCATAGACAACTTATGACTCATCCGTTGTTAGGGACACAGCAGCTAGTATCCCCGCCCACTCCTTAACAACGATCTATACATTTTCCCTGATTGGGCAAAGCTTTGTCCAATCAGGGCTTAGAATGCACTGTGCAGCATGCAGTGCATTGTGGGGTGCTCGGTGGTTGAACTCGCCCAACACTACATACCACCAGGTAACTAGACCAGACCCAGCCAGTGGTGGTGTAAAATACTCCCAGTCTGGATTTATCTTTTTTTTGCCTGGATTGCCACAAACTGAATACTTGGATGATCCATGATAAGCGCTCTTCATCCTTGACTACGAAAGTTGCCACTTGTCATATTATTTAATAAAAACATACTTTTATACTACACTTAGAACAGCGCTCTCTGTCACCATTGCTCAATCTCTGCTGTGAATGGCATTTACTGTATCAATCCCTCCTATCACTGTACAGTCCCGCCAGTCACCACTGTTCCTCTTGTCACTACTCCACAGTCCATAAAAACACACCTCATCCTACCTCCCACTGCAGATCTTTTCCACAAACAAAGGTCCCCTCTACCTGGCGATCACACTTAATTTCTGTCGCTATCACAATTGACCTCTCCCTGTCAATTTAAATTCAGCACGTCCGCCTGCAGGGGACATGTGTTTATCACAGCTGGCCTGCTTCTGCTGTGATTATTCACAGCAGAAGCCAATCTGCAGGTGCCTGGTACTGGATGTCCAGAACGAAGATTTATGTAAACAAGGGGGGAAGGGATGGATTCTGTGTTCCTGCAAAGCAGGGAAAAAATCAATCTCTTCCCTTAGTAACACATTTAATCACACATTTAATCCTTTGATAGCTCTAGATATTTAACCCCTTCCCAGCCAGAGTCATTAGAACAGAGACAGTGTATATTTTTAGCACTGATCACTATATTAGTGTCACTGGTTGCTGTAAAGTGTCAAAAGTGTCAGTTAGTGACTGATTGTATGCCGCAATATCGCAGTACCAATATAAGCAGCTGATCGCTGTCATTACTAGTATAAAAAAATAAAAATTCCAGTATATGTTCCATAGTTTGTAGATGCTATAACTTTTGCACAAACCAACCAATATATGCTTATTGGATTTTTTTTACCAAAAATATATATTAGAATCTTGGCCTAAATTTATAAAGAAATTTCATTTTTAACATTTATTTATTGGATGTGCTTTATATTGTTTTTTTTTTTTTTAAAGTGTGGGTGTTTTTTGTTTATAGCGAAAAAAAATTAAAAACGCAAGAGGTGATCAAATACCACCAAAAGAAAGCTCTATTTGTGGTAAAAAAAATGCATACATTTTATTTGGGTACAGCATTCAATGACTGTGCAATTAAAATAGTGCAGTGCCATATTGCAAAAAATGGCCTGGTCATGAAGGGGGGTAAATCTTCTGGAGGTCAAGTACAAATATGTCATACTTACCTGCTCTGTGTAATGGTTTTGCACAGAGCAGCCGTGATCCTACACTTCTCGGGTACCCTGCCTGTGCTCCAGACTCCTCTCCCCTGCTGAGTACCTGAGCACTCACGCAGTAGACAATATGGGCACTGAAAGGAGGGTTTATAAAGTCCATAAACATCTGTTATAGTCCCATAAAGTTTATAAGCAGTATGCAAGTGCTTGTGGCAGCCTTCTGTAGAGTTAGCCAGCTCTATTGAATCAAGAACAGAGGGAGAAGAAAAGATAGCGCCATCTACGTGCAGACTTAATTTACACTTTAATAAGCAATGGTCTCACAGGATTTGAACAAGGAAAAGCTCATCAAGAGTCAACACCGTAGCGAACATCCCTGGATATAGTACTTTTTGTTTACTCAGGGGCAAGTACATGAAAGGTTAACACATTAGCATAACTTCAATGAGTAAAGGGAGGGGGGCGGGATGAGCGCCATCAGATTACATACAGGGAGAATCTCCTGTTTACTCGGCGGCCTCTTTAATACAAAGTCCCGCCTCCTGGACCAGATTCTATGATAGACAGAACACTGGTCCAATGCTGGCCCAGGAGACGAGACTTCCTATTACAGAGGCCGCTGTGTAAACAGGAGATTCTCGCTGTATGTAATCTGACGGCGCTCGTCCCGCCCCCCTCCCCGTTCTCTCCGAGGCAGCCCAAATTGCAGTATTGGCGCATAACACGCACACACTATTTGCAACCAATTTGCAGGGTGAAAAAGTGAGTGTTATACGCCAATAAATACAGTACTTAAACAGATTCTCAAGTGACACCATTTATGAGTATATTTACAGAAAAGTTGACTGATAGACCTTAAGGGTGCCAATGTATCTGATGAAAAGGAAATGAACCATAATGGTCCCCTGTAAAGATATGAATATGTAGATGTAAATATCAAGAACTACTTTTGTTATTATTAGAACCTAATGCACCAAACAGATTCTTACTTTATATGATACCAGTATTAACATGTTGTGTATATACATATACAGTTAGGTCCATAAAAAAAAATCCATCATAGAGATAGCAGCAACATTAGGAGTGGCCAAATCAACAATTTGGTACATTCTGAGGAAAGAAGAATGCACTGATGAGCACAGCAACATAAAAAAGCCTGGACGTCCACAGAAGACAACAGTGGTGGATGATCGCAGGTTCCTCTCTATGGTAAGGAAAAACCCATTCACAACATCCAGACAAGTGAAGGACACTCTCCAGGAGGTGGGCGTATCATTAAAGTCTACAATCAAGAGAAGACTTCACAAGAGCAAATACAGAAGGTTCACCACAAGGTGCAAACCATTCTTAAGCCTGAAGAATAGAAAAGCCAGATTAGACTTGGCCAAAAAACATAAAAAAAAGCCAGACCATTTCTGGAAAGGCATTCTTTGGATGGATGAAACTAAGATTAATCTGTACCAGAATGACAGGAAGAAAAAAGTGTGGAGGAGGCTTGGCACTGGCTCATTGGTGTTTATTGATGATGTGACAGAAGACAGAAGCAGCCGGATGAATTTTTCAATGATTAGAGATATACTGTCAGCCCAGATTCAGCCAAATGCAGCAAAGTTGATTGGACACCCTTTACAGTACAGATGGACAATGATCCAAAGCACACTCCAAAAGCAACCTAGGAGCTTTTGAAGGAAAATAAGTGGAAAATTCTGCAATGGTCGAGTTAATCACCTGATTTCAACCCAATTTAGCATGCATATCACCTGCTGACAGCAAAACTAAAGGCAGAAAGACCCACAAACAAAGAACAACTGAAGACAGCTGCAGTTAGAGCCTGGCAAAGCATCAGAAAGGAGGAAATCCAGTAATGTCCATGGGTTCCAGACTTCAGGCAGTCATTGCCAGTAAGGGATTCTCAACAAAATATTAAAAATGAACATTTTATTCATAATTATATTCATTTGTGCAATTACATTTGAGTCCCTGAAAATGGGGGGGGGGGGGGGGGCTGTGTATAAAAATGGTTGCAGGTCCTAAAATTTGTACTTGATATTTATGTCCAGCCACTTGAATTAAAGCTGAAAGTCTGCACTTCAAACTCATTTGGATTGTTCTGTTTTAATTTTATTCTGGTGGCATACAGAGCCAAAATTATGAAAATTTTGCCTGTGTCCAAATATATATGGACCTAACTGTATATGTACTGTATATACACATATGCATGTAAAGCACTCCCTAAGGAGCCGCAAGTAGACTGGACTCGCCCACCCTGCACAGCCAGACACCCACATTTTCACAGTCACTTCACTTTTGGCTGAATTGGAGCAGACTGCAAGCCAGGCCTTTTCATCCCACATCAGTGCTTGGCCTCACAAATGCACTTCTGGAAGAATGGTCAAACATTCCCATAGACACACTAAACCTTGTGGACAGCCTTCCTAACCTTCCCAGAAGCTGTTCTAGCTGTAAAGGGTGAGCCAAATCAAATTTTAACCCTACGGACTAAGACTGGGCTGCCATTAAAGTTCATGTGTGTGTGTAAAGGCAGGCGTCACAATACTTTTGACTAAATGGTGTATCTGGCAAGATTTACAATGGTGGTGGAACCCTCCTATACATAAATACATTTAGACATAGTTTTATGACCTGGGAGACCTCTACATGAAGTGGCATGTTTGGGAATCGAACCAGGATGCTTAGCAGACGTTCTAACCTCTAAGCCACTAAACTGCCACATGTGAAAACCTCTTACACACAAATACTTATAAATACTGCATTTCTTTGGACATACAGGTGATGGAGTTACAGTCGGGTCCATAAATATTGGGACATCGACACAATTCTAATCTTTTTGGCTCTATACACCACCAATAGGGATGAGCTTCGACTCGAACATTGGCTGTTCCATCATTCACCTAATTGCGAACAATATGGGCCGTTCGCGCTAAATTCGTGTGACGCGTCACGGCCCATAATTCACTGCGGCATCGCAGTGCATTGCTGGCTGATGATTGGCCAAGCATGCACTATGACCCGCATGCTTGGCCAATCACAGCGCCGTCTGTAGAGAGCTGTAATTGGCCAAAGCCAGGGTGGCTTTGGCCAATTATGGCTCAGGGGGTTTAGAACACGCCCCACATGGCCTGCACGGCGGCCCTGTGTAGTGTGTTCCGGCTTGACAGAGAAATAGACAGAGAGAGAGACAGTGTCATTTGATTTAAGTTAGATAGATTTGGCAGGGCAGTCAGTCAGTTAGCTGCACTTACAGTGTATTGTGTGTGTGTGTGTGTGTGTGTATATATATATATATATATATATATATATATATATATATATATACATACATACATACATAGATCCGTTCCTGTTATCTTCCTACAGGCAGGCTTGTGGTGTTACAGTATTTACAGCTACCTGAAGAAAATTGCTGATGTTCTTTTGAACATCTTCTGCACAGTGTTCAGCTAAAGCTACAAGTTAGTGTAGTGTGAACTCCTCACAGTGTTCAGCTAAAACTACAAGTTAGTGTAGTGCGTCCTCTGAACAGTGTTCAGCTAAAGCTACAAGTTGTTATTATTATTATTATACAGGATTTATATAGCGCCGACAGTTTACGCAGCGCTTTACAACATTAGGGCAGACAGTACAAGTACAATACAATTCAATACAGGAGGAATCAGAGGGCCCTGCTCGTTAGAGCTTACAATCTAGGAGGGAGGGTCAAGTTATACATAAGGGTAATAGCTGTGGGGGATGAGCTAATGGAGAAAATAGTGCAGTTGTTAGATGGAGGCAGGATAGGCTTCTCTGAAGAGGAAAGTTTTCAGGGATCGCCTAAAAGTGGATAAATTTGGAGACAGTCTGACAGTTAGTGTAGTGCGACCTCTGCACAGTGTTCAGCTAAAGCTACCTGTAAAAGGTTGGTGGTGTTCTCATACTACAGGCAGGCAGTTGATATATATATATATATATATATATATATATATATATATATATATATATATATATATATATATATATATATATGTATATATATATATATAAAATCTATCTCTATCCCCCAGCTTAGTGCAGCTACAGGCCATTAGTAGGTCTGGAAGGCCAACAAGGAGAGGCAGACAGTCACAAGCCAATAAAAGAGGGCAAGCAGGCTCTGTGTCTAGAGGCAACAGTGCTGGTCGTGGAGACGGTGCATCCTCATCAGTACGTGGCCATGGGACACGCTTGGCCTTTTTTTCGGCAGCCAACCGTGTTGAGCCGCAACATGCAGAAGACTTGGTCGAGTGGATGACCAAGCCGTCCTCATCCTCCTTATCCTCTCTCACCCATGCTCAGGGTACTTTGTCTGGCAAAGCAGCTGCCAACGCAGCCTCTTCCCTCGGCTCAATGGCATCAGTGACTCCTTCCCTAGCCCCACCATGTCCTCCTGAGGAGTCCCTCGAACTGTTTGACCACAGTGTTGGATACATGCTCCGGAAGGATGCCCAGCGTTTAGAAGGCTCTGATGATGATACTGAGCTAGATGAAGGCAGTAACGTGAGCACGGACAGAGGAGGTGCCCAAGAAGGACAGCAATCTGGCAGTCATGCTCCCCCTGCTGCAGCATACTGCCAGGTTTGCTCTAGTGATGAGGAGGGAGGGGATGATGAGGTCACTGACTCAACGTGGGTGCCTGATAGGAGAGAGGAGGAGGAGGCACATCACCAACGAGGCAGGATGCCCTCCAGGGGCCAGCCTAAGGGCAACACACTGACTGCATCACACCACAAAGCTTAGCATGTGCAGGGCGCTGCTGTTTCTGCGCGTTATTCTAAAAGTACTTTGGTGTGGGCCTTTTTTTAGACGAGTGCATCAGATCGCACCGCTGCTATTTGCAACATATGTCTCAAGTGTATCTCGCGTGGCCAAAACATCTCCCGCTTAGGCACCACATGCTTGACCAGACATATGTTGACCTGCCATGCAGTTCATTGGCAAGCGTGTCCAAAAGACCCACACCAAAGAACAAAGAGTACCTCTCCTTGCTCCTCATCAGCTGAGATCTCCAACCCCACTATACCTTCAGTCCTCTCTGAGACCTGCACTGAGAGGAATTAAGGTGTAGAATTAGGTGTGTCACAGCCAAGTACTTGTGGGCAATCTGCTTTCGGTACACCGACGTCAGATTGTACCAGGCAAATTTCCCTTCCCCCAGCTGCTGCACCGCCGAAAGAAGTTCGCTCCCAGCCATCCACATGCCCAGCGGTTGAATGCTAGCTTGGCAAAATTGCTAGCACTTCAACTGCTGCCTATTCAGTTGGTAGACTCTGCCCCCTTCCGTGAGTTTGTGGAATGTGCGGTTCCTCAGTGGCAGGTACCCAAACGCCACTTTTTCTCATGGAAGGCGATTCTGGCTCTCTACAGGCATGTGGAAGGCAATGTCTTGGCCTCGCTGGACAGGGTGGTCAGCGGTAAGGTGCATATCACTGCTGACTCATGGTCCAGCAGGCATGGACAGGGACATTACCTACGTTTCACGGTGCATTGGTCACTCTGCTGGCAGCTGGGAAGGATGCAGGACAAGGTGCAGTAGTATTGGAAGTTGTTCCGCCACTACTAATGATTGTGACACACCTCTCTCCTCCACCCCCTCCTCTTCCTATTCCTCCATGGCCTCTTCCTGTGCTTTGTCCTCGGAACCAGCGGTGCTCCATAGGCGTTCAAGGGGCTACGCAAGTACGCAGGCCAAAAGATGCCATGCGGTGCTTGAGCTGGTGTGCTTGGGGGACAGGAGCCACACTGGGGCAGAGGTTCTGTCAGCTCTGCAAGGGCAGGTTCAGAGGTGGTTGATACCCGCCAACTTAAGGTAGGAATGGTGGTTTGCGACAATGGCACCAACCTCCTTTCCGCCCTCCGACAGAGACAACTGACCCATGTGCCCTGTTTGGCTCGCGTCCTTAACTTGGTAGTGCAGTGGTTCTTGGGCAGGTACCCGGGCTTACAGGATGTCCTGAGGCAGGCCAGGAAAGCCTGTGTGCATTTCCGTCGGTCATATAATGCCAGTGCTCAGCTGGCAGACCTCCAAAAGGAGTTTAACCTGCCCAAGAACCGCCTAATCTGTGACATGCCCACCAGGTGGAACTCAACGTTGGCCATGCTGCAGCGGCTGCACACGCAGCAGAGGGCCATCAATGAGTACCTGTGCGACTATGGCACCAGGACAGGGTCAGGGGAGCTTGTTTTTTTTCCCCACGCCAGTGGGCCATGATCAGGGATGCATGCACTGTCCTGTCACCATTTGAGGAGGCCACGAGGATGGTGAGCAGTGACGGTGCATGCATCAGTTACACTTCACCCTTGTCCACCTGTTGGAGCACACGCTGCATGGAATAATGGACAGGGCACCTGAGGCAGAACAGAGGCAGGAAGAGGAGGACTTCCTTAGCTCTCAAGGCCCCTTTTTATCCAGACAGTGTTCCTGCGTGCCCGCTGATCACACAGGAAGAAGACGAGGAGGAGGAGAATGGTGTCAGTATGAAGGTGGAGCTTGGCACTCAGCATCAGCAGCAGTCTTTAAGGGATCAGTCCCAAGAAACACATGGACTTGTACGAGGCTGGGAGGAGGTGGCTGCGGACCATATCGTCCTTAGTGACCCAGAGGACTCCGGACCGAATGCCTCAGCAAACCTACACTGCATGGCCTCCCTGATCCTGCAAAGCCTACGTAAGGTTCTTCGTATTCGTGGTATCAAGGAGAAGGACCAATACTGGCTGGCAACCCTCCTTGATCCACGTTACAAGGGTAAGGTTGCGGACCTTATCTTGCCGTCGCAGAGGGAGCAAAGGATGAAACATCTACGGGAGGTCTTGCAGAAAGGTCTGTGCAACGCGTTCCCAGAGACTGGGAGGTTACAAACTCCTGTTTCTGGACAATGTGTTGCTGAGGCTTCGGTCAGTCAAAGAAGGAGCGGCGGAGAAGGTGGCCGTCTAACCGATGTGTTCAGACAATTTTTTTAGTCCGCAGCCCCAAGTCGCCAGCATCTGTTTTACATGGTGCAGAAATACCTAGGGGCAAGATCTGACTTGGACACCTTTCCCACCGAAAATCCTCTGGGTTACTGGGTCTTGAGGATGGATCACTGGGCAGAGCTTGCACAGTATGCAATTGAGCTACTGGCCTGTCCTGCATCCAGTGTTCTTTCGGAACGCACATTCAGTGCTGCTGGAGGCTTTGTAACCGATCACAGGGTGCGTCTGTCCACCGACTCAGTCGATCGACTGACATTCATAAAAATGAATCAGTCTTGGATCACCACCAGCTACCAAGCACCTTATGCTGCTGTAACCGAATATTTTTTTTTTTGAAATGTCAGATCCCTTCAAAGACTGCCTATGCTGATGCTGAGTGACTATCCTGTTATGCTGAGTAATTATCCTCTTCCTCCTCAATGATCATGCTGATAGCTTGTAAGAACATTTTTGGTTCTTGGCGCCGCCACCAGTGCCTAAGGCCCAATTTTTTAGCCCCTGTTCAACAGAGGCGTGTAATTACAATTTTTGATGCAATTTTTTTGCAGCAGGGCTAGTTCCTGCGCTCCAACTAGAGTATCTGTGAGGGGTTGCAGTGTTGTGGCAACAGCACCAGTGCCCAAGGCCCAATTTTTCAGCCCTTGTTCAACAGGGGCATGTAATTACAATTCTTGATTGAATATTTTACAGCAGGGCCCGTTCCAGCACCCACCAAGAGTAACTGTGAGGACTTACAGAGTTGTGGCACCAGCACCACCACCACCATCACCAAAGGCCAAATTTTTCTGGCCCTGTTCAACAAGGGCATGTAATTACAATTCTTGATCTAATATTTCACAGCAGGGCCCTGTGAGGGCTTACAGTGTTGAGGCCGCAACAACACATAAGGCCCAAATTTCTACTGAGTATATAGGGCAGGCCCCTACTTCCAAGCATCCAACTTGCAAAAGACTCCTACTTACAAACAGAAGGAGACAACAGGAAGTGAGATGAAATCTACCCATAGGAAGGGAAATTCTCTCCTGTAAGAGTTAATATGGGAAAAACTTTTCTCCTTTCCACTGATGCTTTATCACCAATCCTTGTTTCACTAAAAACCCCAAATTTTCAAAAAACATTTGTCATTGGGACAAAAAGTGAGGTGAAATCTTCTGAAGAGGAGCACAGACAGCAAAACAAATGTCACAGGGGTGATAACCCTTCCCTATGTTTTCCAAAAAGCTTAAAATTGATTTTTTTGGCTGGAGCTACACTTTAAAAATGTACCAGTTCAAAATTACAAACAGATTCTACTTAACAACAAACCTACAGTCCCTGTCTTGTTTGCACCGCCTGTATACTGCTGTTCAGAGTATATAGGGCGTAGGGGCCCCATGCCTTTCCTTTTTTTAAATTGGGTGCGGGGTTCCTCTTAATAGCCATACAGGACCCAAAGGGCCTGGTAATGGAGGGTACCCATGCCATTTGTCTCACTGATTTTCATCCATATTGCCAGGACCCGACATTACAATAAAGCCGCAAGCAGTTTTAAATGACTTTTTTTTCCTTTTAAAAATGTCATTTTGTGCAGGGACTGTTCTAAGCACGGGAAACACGCGCCATTTTACAGGCATACTATAGACACCCCCCAGGTACGATATTTAAAGGAATATTTCACTTTTTTTTTTTTTTTTTACTTTAAGCATCATTAATATCACTGCTCCCGAAAAAACGGCCATTTTTAAAGTTTTTTTTTGCATTGATACATGTCCCCTGGGGTAGGATCCGGGTCCCCAAACCCTTAGGACAATACCATGAAAATTAACCTTTAAAATGAGCACTTTTGATTTAGAACATTCAAGTCCCATAGAAGTCAATGGGGTTCTAACGTTCGTGCGAATTTTCGGTCCGTTCGCAGGTTCTGGTGCGAACCAAACTGGGGTGTGTTCGGCTCATCCCTAACCACCACAATGGATTTGAAATGAAACAAACAAGATGTGCTTTAACTGCGCACTTTCAGCTTTAATTTGAGGCTATTTACATCCAAATCAGGTGAATAGTGTAGGAATTACAACAGTTTGTATATGTGCCTCCCACTTTTTAAGGGACCAAAAGTAATGGGACAGATTAACAATCATCCATCAAACTTTCACTTTTTAATACTTGGTTGCAAATCCTTTGCAGTCAATTACAGCCTGAAGTCTGGAACGCATAGACTTCACCAGATGCTGGGTTTCATCCCTGGTGATGCTCTGCCAGGCCTCCACTGCAACTGTCTTTAGTTCCTGCTTGTTCTTGGGGCATTTTCCTTTCAGGTTTGTCTTCAGCAAGTGAAATGTATGCTTAATCGGATTCAGGTCAGGTGTTTGACTTGGCCATTGCATAACATTCCACTTCTTTCCCTTAAAAAAACTCTGGTTGCTTTCACAGTATGCTTCAGGTCATTGTTCATCTGCACTGTGAAGCACTGTCCAATGAGTTCTGAAGCATTTTGCTGAATATAAGCAGATAATATTGCCCGAAACACTTCAGAATTTATCCTGCTACTTTTAGCAAGAGAACCAGTTCCATTGGCAGCCATATATGCCCACGCCATGACACTACCACCACCATGCTTCACTGATGAGGTGGTATGCTTTGGATCATGAGCAGTTTCTTTCCTTCTCCATACTCTTCTCTTCTCATCAGTCTGGTACAAGTTGATCTTGGTCTCATCTGTCCATAGGATGTTGTTCCAGAACTGTGAAGGCTTTTTTAGATGTTTAGCAAACTCTAATCTGGCCATCCTGTTTTTGAGGCTCACCGATGGTTTACATCTTGTGGTGAACCCTCTGTATTCACTCTGGTGAAGTCTTCTCTCGATTGTTGACTTTGACACACATACAGCTATCTCCTGGAGAGTGTTCTTGATCTGGCCAACTGTTGTGAAGGGTGTTTTCTTCACCAGGGAAAGAATTTTTCGGTCATCCACCACAGTTTTCCATGGTATTCCGGGTCTTTTGGTGTTGCTGAGCTCACCTGTGCATTCTTTCATTTTTAGGATGTTTCAAACAGTTGATTTGGCCACACCTAATGTTTTTTGCTATCTCTCTGATCGGTTTGTTTTGTTTTTTCAGCCTAATGATGGCTTGCTTCCCTGATAGTGACAGCTCTTTGGATCTCATATTGAGAGTTGACAGATTCCAAATGCAAATAGCACACTTTAAATAAACTCTGAACCTTTTATCTGCTTCTTGTAAATGGGATAATGAGGGAATAACACACACCTGGCCATGGAACAGCTGAGCAGCCAATTGTCCCATTACTTTTGGTCCCTTAAAAAGTGGGAGGCACATATACAAACTGTTGTAATTCCTACACCGTTCACCTGATTTGGGTGTAAATACCCTCAAATTAAAGCTAAAAGTTTTTAAAGCACATCTTGTTCGTTTCATTTCAAATCCATTGTGGTGGTGTATAGAGCCAAAAAGATTAGAATTGTGTCGCTGTCCCAATATTTATGGACCTGACTGTACATTACTTAAGAGTTATTCTTCTTGATTTATTCTGTGATATTTGGTGGTTCTTTGTGGGTGAGTGTAGAATAGTGATATTACTCTCAAATTTTTGGGAATTACATCTTGATTTGTGATGTTGATACACATCACATTTTTTGGGCTCAAATTATGACTATTTGGAAATAATAAAAAGCACAAAAAATTGTGACTCATTTTAAATTTGCATCAGCAATGGTATTGTTTGTGGATTGTAAAGACACCTGTGTGAGTTTGGGTAAAGATTGTTGTGAGATGGAGAGTAGCAAGTGAAAGTGACAGAGAAAAATATATTTTACCAAAACATCAAAACATTCCACATTCTAGCATTCTTTTTTTTTAACAGCAAATTTTTATTAAACAGCATTAAACCAGCATTACTTTACAGAATGATTTAAAACATTCAAAGTACAGAAGAAAATGACAGTAGAAACAACCTTCAACTTGTAGTCATTGCCTATCAGATATTCCAATTGTGCAAATATCAGAAGTATCATTTAACAGTACACCTTAATACATTATAGCATTGTAGGTAAACTTACATAAGTAACCATTTTCAATCCGACCTGATAAGGGGGGGGAGGGGAGGGGGGAGGAGGGAAGGGGGGGAAGAGGGGAAGGGGGAGCGAAGGAAAGGCAAGGGGGGGGGGCAAGAGGGAACAGGCAACAGGAGAGTAGTCAAAGAGACACAGGATTTCCTCCAACCAGTTTCATAGCATAATAATTATGGGGGAGGGGGTTCCGGGGCCCCAGAGGCATCTACCCAAGAGGACCAGATCTTATCAAACTTTCCTGGACATTGCCTACTTTCATATGTCAATCTATACAGGGGAAGTACCATGTTCACTGACCTTTTACATGATGCCAAAGTAGGATGCTCTGCCTTTTTCTATACCATTAATATTTCACGCCTAGCATAATATAATGCAAAGGTAAGACACAGTTTACTATATCTGTCTCCCTCAATATCCTCCAAGTGGCTAAGCAATAGTATATGAGGTTCGACCGGTACATTCAAACTTGTGACATCGCTCAGTGTGGAGGCCACTGCTGAGCAAAAGGGTTTAAGTTTGGGACAGGACCAGACCATGTGCCAAAAGGTGCCCACTTCCTGCCTACATCTCTGACAATTGGGGTCCCTTTGATCATAAATGCACGCCAGTCTCTGTGGGGTGAAGTACGCTCTGTGTAGGAACTTAAATTGTATGAACCTATCTTTCGCCGCTATCATGGAAGGAATGTAGGAAATTAAACACTCCTTCCATTCCTCTTCATCCAGGGAAGGGATATCAACCCTCCACTTTTCCCATGTCTTGGTTAGTTTGGTGTCATACTCTACTGTGAGGTATAGATATAACGTCGAAAGTGGCTTCCCCATCACGCTAGAAATTAGAAGCCGTTCAATGGAGTCTGGTTCCAAAATAAGGGGGGCAGGAAACTGAGCTTCAAAAGCGTGCTTTAGCTGCCAGTATCTAAATTGGAAGGAGGATGGGATAGCAAATGATTGCCTCAGGGCCTGAAAAGTCTTAAGCTTACCATCCTGAACTATATGTTTTAGTGTGAGAATACCCTTGTTTGCCCAGATAGAGGGGTCTGGTATACTATGAAGGTGAGGGAGCATGGGATTGCCCCATAAGGGCATATGAGGTGAGATATGATTGGGTTTCCCATATATCCTCCTGGCCTCCTGTCAGACCCTTACAGTGGTTCGCATCAGAGTTGTCATGGGCTGACTAGCCGGAAGTCCACGAAACGGAAGGTTGCTCAGGGCTGCAAAGGAACCCAAAATGGCTGCTTCGAGAGTAACAGCAGGATTCTGTGCGGGCTGGGAGAACCACCACCGAATCGTAACAAGAACAGCTGCCCAGTAATAAATTTGAAAGTTCGGTAGTGCCAGTCCCCCCCCCGGATAATGGGAGATATAGGATCTGCTTGGCCACTCTGGGTGGCCTCCCAGCCCACACAAAGTGTATCAGCAAGCTCTCCAACCTTTGGAAAAAGACCCTAGGGATATGGATGGGTGTGTTGCGAAAAAAGTATAAGTATTTGGGAAGGTAAATCATTTTTAGCAGATTTATTCTGCCAACCGGGGTCAGTGGGAGGGAACGCCAAGAAGCACACCTAGCCATTAGCTGTGTCATAAGTGGTCGCAGATTGTCATCCATATAGTCCTGGACTTTACCACTGATCTTAATCCCTAAGTACTTGAAGTCCTCTACCCATTTAAGCTGCACGTGTGGGATCCTAGGGGTCGACTGATGGAGCGGGAACAGTATGGACTTATCCCAATTAATACGGATCCCCGAGTACCCGCCGAATTGGTTGATCAGACCTAATGCAGTCTGCAGGGAGGACGACGCGTCCGCCAAATAGAGCAAAGCGTCATCCGCATACAGCGAAATCTTCTCCTCGATTGGGCCCACCTGAAGCCCCCTCACCCCGGGGTCAGCCCGCAGCAGTATAGCCAGGGGCTCTATCGCTAAGGCAAATAAGCCCGGGGAGAGGGGACACCCCTGTCTCGTACCCCGAAACAATTTAAACTTCTCTAATAGACAACCATTGGTGAGTATTCTGGCTGAAGGACTATGATATAGCATGCGGAGCCATTTTGTGAAACCCGGGCCAAACCCAAAACGCGAGAGCACCTCCCATAAGTAGCCCCACTCGATGGAGTCAAAAGCCTTCTCCGCGTCGAGTGAGGCCACCACTCCTCCGGACTCCCCATCCGCCCTGTCTATATGAGTATAAAGACGCCTAATGTTGATGTCAGTACCTCTCCTGGGCATGAAGCCTGTTTGATCTCTGTGGATCAGGGCAGTGATGACAAGGTTAAGCCTATTGGCCAGTACTTTTGCCAGGACCTTTTGCGTCCACATTCAGGAGGGATATGGGGCGATACAAGGAGCATAAAGTAGAGTCCTTCCCAGGCTTGGGGATCACCACTATGATCGCTTCACTAATTGCATCCGGGAGTTTCTCGAGGCGTGTCGACGCAGAGAAGAGGTCCTGAAGCTTGTCTACTAGTTCCGCAGCGTATTGTTTGCAAATTCTACAGGGATACTATCGGGTCCCGGTGTTTTCCCCGTCTGCATTGATTTGAGTGCCCGGAGTATTTCCAAGGATGTAATTGGGGCGTCAAGCTTATCACGATATGTTGCCGTAAGGGATGGGACATCAATACTGTCTAGGTATGCCACCACGTCCTCCTCCCTATAGTCTGCCCTGGACATGTAGAGGGATTTGTAGAATTCCGCAAAACAGCTATTGATCTCTTCCGGTGTGTGGACTGTCTGTCCCGAAGGGTCTCTGATGTGGGAAATGCTCATCCCCCCGCTTGTTCCCTGGAGAGCCAGGCCAACAAACGGCCCGCTCGCTCCCCCTGCTCAAAAATCCGTTGGGATTGAGCCAGCATTTTTTTCTGGGTAAGAGAGGTACGAAGACGAACCACCTCCGACGTCATAAATTGTAAATGTGAGTAGTGTATAGGGTCCCGGGTACGAACAAAGAGGACCTCTGCAGTACTCGCTTCTCTCTCAGCCCTTACCAACTCTGCCCTGCGCTCCCCGCGAACTTTGGCTATAATGGTCTGGTAATGTCCCCTCGTCGTGGCCTTGAATGCGTCCCAGACAACTGTGGGGTCAGCCGAGCCCACATTTACCACCCAGAAGTCAAGCAGCTCCGTTCTGAATTGAGAGTCTACGGCCGTGTCTGAAATCCAAAGCCTCGAGAGCCTCCATATCCTGTCTACTGGGCCTAGTGAAAGGTCCAATGACAACAACAGGGGCGTGTGGTCAGAGATTCCTCTAGGGAGTATTCGTATATCTGTAACCCGTGGGAGGACCAGACTTCCCGCAAAGACTAAGTCTATACGAGAGAACGTCCTGTGAGAGGCCGAATGGCATGTGTATGCCCTGGTCTGGGGATGTCTCCACCTCCACACATCAGTCAGGCCATACGTGTCCGCCCACTCAGTCAATCCAGGATGGTGATATCCCGCAGACGCCAGTCTATCGAGATCCGGATCAGGGACTAGATTGAAATCACCCAATATAATATTGTTATCAGATGCAAATTCAGCTATCTTGCCGGTGATCTGGTTGAGCACCAGCAGTGAAGCCGGAGGAGGCAAATATAAACCCACAATGGTCCACGTTAGAGAGTATATTTTAGCATGTATGATGACATAACGACCATCAGGGTCCAGGGCCAAATCCAGGAGCCGGAAAGGAAGGGATTTCAATATCAGAATAGGGACACCCCTGGAAAAACTGGAGTGCGTGCAGTGGTAGTGATAACCCACCCACGGTTTTTTGAGGGTCAGAACTCTACTTCCTATTAAATGCGTTTCCTGGAGCACACATATATGTGGGTTGTAAGCTTTAAGGAATTGGAACAGAGGGGGGGCGTGACCGGATGCTGGAGTGAGTGGAGGCGAGCGTGAGCTTTCCCCAGCCCGAGGCCTCCGTGTCTGTCTGCTGTGCCCGGCGTTTGGAACCTGCCTGAGTGAGCTCTCTCCCCATGTGTTGTACCTGTCCGGCTGTTCGGTAACCTCCCGCCCGCCTGTCTGAGCCGGAGCACGACGCCGGCATAGTAAGCGCGGCCGCCCGGGAGAGGACGCGGCACGAGCCCTCGGGGCGGGGAGACTAGGGTCGGGCTCTCTGCTCGAGCGGTCGCCTGGGTAATGATTCCGTCATTAGCGGGAGGAGGCCGAGACGGAAAGATAAGAGGAGCCGCAGCCACCGCCGGGAGTGTCAATGTGCTGGTAGCACTAAGGTACCGACTATTGTTTACTGTGCTTATCAAAAAGTGGATCATCTCTCTCTGCCTTTCGAGGGGCGGGTTACCGCCGTGGTCAGTAAGGAGGTGTGGACATATGAGGCTTGTTACACGGACACCCAGCGCCTTTCATTTTACTTGGTGATAATATAACCTCCTGTAAGTTGGCGGAGGGCTGTGCTGGGAGAGTGGGTTGCAGCTTGGAGTGTTGACAGTGTAGCGGTATCGGTCGTCTACTGGTTGGTTGGCTATCTTAGTGCCTGCCTGAAGGATACTGCTGGGTCTGTGCGGGAAGGAAGGGTAAAGAGGAGAAGAAGGGAGGGGAAGGGAGTAGGGGAAGGAAAAAAGAAGAAAAAAGGAAAAAGCTGCATAGTACAAAACTCTACGCGCGGTTAAATCGTCTGATATATTCCTCGGATTTATATAATTAGCTATGACTAGAAAAAAGGGTGAAGAGCTGCAGCCACAGGAGAATACTAGCTCCCAAACGACCCGCACTTCAAAAGAGAAGGGGAATCAGGCAGCAGCGGCAGCAGCGGCTAAACTTGAAAAATTTGCGCACCCCTCTACCTCCACCCCATCTCCATCTAAAAATATTCAGCACCAGCAGGATAGACCACAGGCAGGAGATAGGAAGAGCCTAGGAAAAGGACCAGCGATAACGCATACATCAAAAACAGCAAGCAGTAAAAGCTCAGAGGGGGAGTCCGCAGGATTAGCGACTAACAATGTTACTGTGCGCAATGCACCAGCAGAAGCGGAACCCACATTGAAAGACGTTTTATGCGCTGTCAACTCCTGTAAGGCCTCCTTAAGGGATCTGTGTGCCCAGTTAACCGGGTTAAAGGAAGAGTTAATTATAGTTAGTCAAGAACTGCAAAGGACTATCGCTAGAACAACAACACTGGAGGAGAGAGTAAGCCAGGCCGAGGACGATCTAATCCCATTAAAACGAGAGCTTAAGGCATTAAAAACGCAGATGGGTCTACACAACGCTAAAATCGAGGAAATGGAAAACAGGTCTCGCAGAAACAACATGAGGGTGGTAGGACTACCGGAGCGGTGTGAGGGTCCCCACCCCGAGGAGTTTATGGAGAATTGGCTCAGGGGAATAGTCGGGGCGGAAACGTTCTCCCACCTTTTTGCCATTGAAAGAGCTCATAGAGTGCCAACTAGGGTCCCACCATCGGGGGGATACCCCAGACCAATAATTATGAAATTTATTAGCTACAGGGACAAGGTAACCCTGATGCGCAGGGCCAGAGAACTGGGAGATATTCTGTATAACGGAGCTAAGATCTTATTTTTTCCCGACTATTCCCCAGACCTCCAAAAACGAAGGGCTGAATTCAGGGACATTAAGCGCAATCTGCGGTATTATAAACTGGAGTATGCCCTGCTGTATCCCGCTCGACTGCGTATCATTGCCCATTTTTTTTTTGCATTCTCCCTTTTTTTTCTTTTTTTTTCTTTTTTGTTTTCCGTTTTCTTTAGAGTAATCAGTAGACGACACGGGGGGGGGTGTGTGATAGATGGAAGCACGAACAAATGATGCGATTACACGGGTTATGAATGTTTTAAGTATTGTTTTGAAAGCTTGGAAGTGGGTAATGGGAAGGGGGGAGGGGGGCAAGAGTGTGGTAGCAAGTCACAACGCACCTTATTCTTTCATGAGTGGGGAGTTGTCTTCAGTATGGATGGGAGGGGGGAAAAATAAGGTCACAAGTGTAGCCCCCAGGGCTAGCCTAAGCAGGCAGGAGGGGGGTCACGAATTAGGGTGGTGGGGTGGAGGATGTATACAGTGGGAGGGGGGGGGAGGGGGGTTTGTAGTGAGACACAGGGTTGGGCAAAGGGGCGCATGCAAATTATATATAGTTAGGAGGGGAGGGCCTATAACGGTATTGCATATTGGTACACATGTTTTGAATTTGCAATCAAGGGATGCAGAAGGGGGAGGGAGGGATCCCTGGATGCGGGGGTCCTATGTTCCTCCCCACTCTCTCTTCTTTCTTCCTTTTTTGGTTAGCACAATCACAGAGTTGGCAAGTTTTGTATTCACTAATTCACAAAGGAGCTGACTTTTCTTTTTTTTTTTCCCTTTTTTTGGTATTTTTTTTCTTATGTCCTTTTATCCTAGCTAGATGTCTTTGAAAACATTAAAGATAGGTTCCTGGAATATTAGGGGTATGAGCGACCCGGTCAAAAGGGCAGCGGTGTTCTTGGCGATGGAAGCTTATGGCATCGAACTGGCTTGTCTGCAGGAAACTCACCTCACCAACGACACCAAATTGCTTGTTAGGAACTATAAATTTCAAGAACAGTATCATTCTGTCCACACCTCATATTCAAGAGGGGTGAGCATATTGGTGGGTAGAGGTATCTCATTTTCCTGCAGGGAAGCCAGGATAGACGCGCTGGGTCGCTACGTATTTTTGAGCTGTGTAGTGGAAAATAGGCCACTAGTGCTATCAAATATCTATGTTCCGCCTCCGTTTAAAACAGAGATCATATTGGATCTGTTGGAGTTTGTGGATAATAAGGCCGATGTACCGATAATTTTGTTGGGGGACTTCAATACTGTTCTGGATAATAAAATGGACAGATTCCCACCAGTGAATCGCGCTGAGAGATTATCAGAGGGACGTTTAGGTCAATTCCTGAGAGAGGTTGGATGGTGCGACCTATGGAGATCTCACAACCCAGATACCCGGCAGTACTCCTGTTACTCAGGGACACATTCCACTCTCTCGCGCTTAGACATGGCATTAGGCAATAGCGAGGCCCTGCAATTAGTAGGGAACATAGAGTATAAGCCGAGGGGAATTTCAGATCACTCTCCCCTGACTTTGACCTTGAATCTAAATACTAGAATTGGCCGGAAAAGGTGGACAATAAAACCACTCTGGTTGGACCTGATAAGTTGCCCAGAAGAAGTAACCTCCAAACTAAAAGAATTTATAACATTTAACTCAGGTACAGCACCCGCGGGCGTAGTGTGGGATGCCCTAAAAGCGTTCCTTAGGGGATTGTTACACCAACAGGTCGCCATAATAAAGAAAGAGTCAAGGGAATGGGAGGCGAGGGCTAGTAGGGAAGCCATGGAATCAGAAGCGCAATATGTGGCGGACCCAACTCCTGAAAGGCAGGCGATTTGGCTCAATCGTCAACAAGAGTATAGAGAGGTAATTAATAGAAGAGCAGAGAATAAAAGACTTTTCCAGAAACAAAATTACTTCGGTGAAGGGGAGAAAGTAGGCCGGACGCTGGCACTTATAACGAAGTCCAATTTATCTCCATCGGCCATTTTCTCGATCAGGACACCGGCTGGAGAGATCACTTTCGATCCCGCCGCGGTCCTAGAGACCTTTTCTGCGTTCTATAGAGATCTGTATAGGTCGCGCCGAGGGTCGGACCGGCGCAGTATGGACAGGTTTATAGAGGGGGTGGATCTGCCTGTCCTATCAGAAAGGGATAGGGGTGCGATGGAGTCTCCCCTGACCTTGGAGGAGCTACAAAGGGCTGTCATGGAGATGTCAGCCCAGAAATCTCCCGGCCCGGACGGTTTGCCATTGGAGATTTACAGAAAGTATGGGGAAGTGTTGCTCCCAGAGCTCCTAAGGGCACTGGAGCAGTCGTTCAAGGATGGGCGGCTGCCTTTATCAATGTCAGAGGCTGATATAATAATGATCCCAAAAGAGGGGAAAGACCAACTGGAAGTCGCCTCATACAGACCGATATCATTGTTGTGCTCAGATGCCAAGATTGTCGCAAGGGTGCTTGCATCCAGATTGAACAAATACATTGCAAATCTGGTACACCCTGATCAATCAGGGTTTATCCCTGGTCGGTCCACCAGTGCTAATATTAGAAGGGCCTACTTGAATCTCCAGGTACCGACCGAGAATGCAGGGTCTAGAGCCATACTGTCTTTGGACACTGCCAAGGCTTTTGATAGCCTAGAGTGGGAATACCTCTGGTGGGTGCTTGAGAGATTTGGATTTGGCCCTGTATTTATTGGCTGGTTAAAGATCCTCTACAGAAATCCTAGGGCTAGACTTAAGTTAAACAATGATTACTCGGAAAGTTTTTCCCTCGAAAGAGGGACGAGACAGGGGTGCCCCTTGTCTCCCTTGCTGTATGTTTTGGCCATGGAGCCGCTGGCGGGAGCGGTGAGAACAGCAGCTGAACTGCAGGGTTTCCTCAGAAAAGGGGAGGAAGAGCGAATAGCGCTTTTTGCGGATGATGTCCTATTTTTCCTTGGGGACACGGCTTCCTCACTAGAGAGGGTCATGCACCTAGTGGAGGACTTTGGAAAGTTCTCAGGGTTAACCATTAACTGGGAGAAATCGTCGCTCTTGCCGATCGATCCATTGGCTAATCCGACCCCGACTAGCCTGCCCCAACTGAAAGTCACGGAGAAAATGAAGCATCTCGGCGTTGTGTTGTCCAAGGACCCCAGCGCGTTAATTGAGGACAACCTGGCCCCCCTCCTATTAAAATTTTTTAAAAAATGTGATATTTGGAGCAGACTCCCCCTGTCTGTGGCGGGACGGGCCAATCTGATTAAAATGGTTTGGTTACCCCAGCTGCTGTACCTCCTCCACAACTCCCCAGTTTGGATTGGAGAGAAGTGGTTCCAAAAAATTCAATCTCTCTTTAGAAAATTAATATGGAAAAAAGGGCAGGCCAGGATAGGCCTACAAAAACTGCAGTGTCCTACTACGGAGGGGGGACTGGGGGTCCACCACCCTTTTACCTATTTTTTGGCAGCCCAGCTACAACAACTGGGTGATTGCGCCATCGATGGAGGGGGAAGCAGGAGGGCCCAAATTATGTTACAGGGTAGCCCACATAGCTCACTGGTGGAAGCACTGGAGGCAGAGTCACTACAAGGAGAGATCCCGACTCTTAAAATGATCACTAGGGTTTGGCAGACAACCAAGCGAATAATGGGGTATAAAGGAACATCAGAATATTCACCAATCTGGAACAACAAGAACTTGCAGGAATTACTATCTGTTGACAGCAACAAGTTGTGGGAAAGGTGCGGGATAAGCCGGCTGATACAGTTATATGAGGGGGATATCTTGAAATCTTTCGAGGAACTGAAGTATGAGTATGGGATGCCAAATCGTGTATTCTATACTTACCTACAGATTAGACATGCCTTGAGTAAGCAGTTTGACAGGCAACCCCCCATATGGTGTAAGTTTCCGCTGCTACAAACAATAATTAAATCAGAGGCCCCCAAGGGGCTAATCTCAGAGATATACACCCAATTAATAAAGCGAATAAATAAGCAGGTGGGTCTCCCTGGGGGTAGGGCCAGATGGGCGGCCGATGTGGGGGAGATAACGGACGCTGAGTGGAAAAGGATTCTGGAATTTGGAACAGAGGTGTCGGTCTCGTCTTCACAAAAGGCCTCCCATCTGATGCTGCTACACAGATCTTATTATACTCCAAAAAAGCTTTTTATGTTTGGTCGCAGAACTAATGATGAGTGTCCTAGATGTAGAAGAACAGGCGACTTAATCCACATAGTATGGCGGTGCCCAAAACTAGTCAGGTACTGGTCCGAGATTTTAAAGAAAATAAATATAACGTTCAAAATTAACTTAGTGCTTGATGCCAAGACTTGTGTGCTCGGTCATGTTGATAACGGGTTGAGAGACAGGAGCACCGCGGTGGCGGCAGCTAGATGCCTGTTCCAAGCCAGGAAACTAATCGCACAGCTTTGGCAATCAAGAATCCCCCCGTCTTCGGAAGATTGGATTAGAATAGTCAACTCCATAGTCTGGAGTGAAAGGACGTTCTATACTAGGGCTGGCAATTATAATAAGTTTGTGAGGCTGTGGAATCCATGGGTCCAGGCAATGCCGTGCCCGCAAGCAGTGCTACTTGTGCGCTGAGAGTGTCTATGTCCTTAGCAATAGGGCGTAGCCATACTAGGTGCAACTTAGAGATAAGAGAGAACAACGTACAGATCTGTCGTTGCTCATCAGGTGCGCCCGGTTACTTTGGGGGTTTAATTAGGGAGGGGTACAGGGGGGTGGGGGGAAGGTTTAACCATGAGAAGGGAAAGAGATGGAGGAGAGGAGAGATAAAGAAGAGAGGGAAGAAAAATGAAAGAAAGAAGAAGAAAAAACATATAAATATGAATAACGGCAATGTTAGTAAATGTGGCCAATAGGCCCTGCGGCATAAGTTGCATGTTACGCGTCCCGTAGTTTGGGACTATTGTTATCATCTACATATTGTAATGTAAATTGTAATGCGCTACTTCAAAAAAAAAAAAAAAAAAAAAAGGAATTGGAACACCAGGGAACGCTTAACCGGGGAGTTCAGTCCCCTGGTGTTCCAGGAAACAATATTAAGGGAGGACATGGTTACTTAGAATGATAATAATGTTAGGGTCAATGTAGGTCGTGGCTCCCGAACTGGACCCCCGGACCCATAACGGACATACCTAAAAACATTGCAATGCTGATGAGTCAATTTTAAAAAAACAAAAAACAATTGTAAAACAAAAACAAAACCAAACTGAAAACAGTCCAACTTCTAATGTAAATTAAAACAGCCCCATTAGGGGAACTATATTAAACCCCCCACCCCACCCGACCCCCCCAAACTGAGGTGGGTTTCCATCCCAAACCAATTCAACTCGCCGGCTGCAGCAAGGGGTCTGTGGAAGAGGCGAGCCCAACCCCCCCTAGATTGCACACGGGGGGGCAAGCAACAGTTCAAGCGGCCCTTCGAGTGTGAGAACTCCGCAAGTAGAGTATAACAGGCTGTGGGGTATTAAAAATCAAACAGATGAGAAGTAAATCGTATTGTGACCCCACAGTGAAGTCGATCCATCACTAAGAGAATACAGGTATACAGGTAACATGAAGCCTCATAACTCAACAGTCTCCTGACCAAATGCTTTGGCAGGGGCATTAACTTAGAGTTTTCCTGATAGGGGATAGTTAGTTACCCCCCTCAAATCTGAACACATCATGGGGATGAACTGGGCACAACCTGTGCAACAAAACTAAGTCATCCGTGGAGCAGTTCGTATGTGAATCCAGACTTGGGCCCAGGTTGTTACAAGTAAACAATAAAGAGGGGATTCGGTGCATACCGATTGGTCGGTCAACGGGTCTGTGGCAGGGAATCCAGCCACGCAGAGGCCTCCCTTGGTGTGGTGAAAAATCGAGTCGTCTCGCCATCCTGGACCCTCAATCGAGCAGGGAAGAGTACATTATAGCGAATGTTGCGTGCTCTCAGTGCCGCCTTAACCTGGTCAAACGATTTCCTGAGTTTTTGGGTCTCTACCGAATAGTCAGGGAAGATCATCAATTTAGTGTTCTAAAATCTTAGGTCTCCAACATTTCTGGAGGCACGAAGAACTTCATCCCTGACTCTGAAATTAAGGAGACGGAATATGAAGGTGCGAGGAGGGGATCCAGGAGGCCCCGGCTTAGGCGGTATACGGTGTGCCCTCTCGACTGTATAGTAGGGTGACCATCGGGCTTCCGGTAGGAGGTCCTGCAGCAGGCCCTCTATGAAGGAGGTAGGGTTGTTCCCCTCCGCCCACTCCGGTAAACCGACAATACTAAGATTATTGCGCCGGTTTCTGTTCTCCGCATCTTCAGCTCTGTATTCTAAGGCCTTTACTTTGGTCTGGAGTGTACGGAGTGTTGCTCCATGTTCCGCCACGGTGTGTTACTCAATCTTTGTTCCGTCTCGGTAACTCGCGACCTAATTTTGTCTATGTCTTGACGGATTAGACCCATATCCAGCTAAACAGCCTCTATTTTTGTTGTTAATGTGGATTGGCACGTTGCGATGGCCGCCATAACGTCCGCCAGCCAGGGGGGACGAGAGTCATCCGACTCCATGATGCTTGTCTGTGAGGCTCTATGTGTGCTGCGTGTGGTATGGGCCTCCGGAGTGGGACAGGTGGGCGTCTGAGGGAAGTCCGACTGTGGCGGAAAAGCCAACCTTTTGCCCCCTTTGCTATATTTTGTACTAGAAGACCTGCGCCTCATTCAGTTTGTCAAGGCCCCGATCTGGGCAATAATTATTGGCTGGCTGTGGGAGTCTATCGGTGGGGAGGTTCAGGGGTGTGCAGTCAGTATATTCAGATCTGTACGTGCCCCCCGGAGAGTCTACCCCCTCACCTGCAGGTTAAGTAAGATCAGGGCTGTCCTTAGGCTTCCACAGGATCAGGGCTGTCCTTAGGCTTCCACAGGCCTGCAGGGATTTTTAGTGTGACTCTCCCAGGGTGTCAGGGGAAGAGATGATCCAGGGCCTGCTCCTCAATCCGGATAGAGACCCCCAGCAGTCCCAGGCTCCCCTCCTCCAGTTCCCTGGGGTCAGTCCCGCCCTCAGCTGCTCCGGCGGCCTCAGGTCCTCAGGAGAGGCCGCGGATGCAGCCTAGCCGTTCGTGGGGCCTGTGGATGCAGTCCTAGCCAATTCCGCGGCCGTGACTAGGCCTGAGCCTCCACCCGAGGTCCGTGATGGTCTGTGATGCGTACGGAGGCGCCGACCGCGCCAGGGGTCATCCAAATCACGGCGCGGCCCGCCAGGAAAGGCCGCGGCTGCGGCCTAGCGCCTCGAGGTAGGCCGGAACGTCTGGCGGCCCCGATCGCGGTCCCGGATCGAAACTATCCTCCCCCTCAAGAGGCAGAGGGTCTGTGAGCCCCCCAGAGACAGCAGGGATGTACCTGGAGGATTTATGAGGCAGATGGATCCGGATTAAGGCAGCGATGTGCGGAGCTCTCTGAAAAGCAGCCGCTCACATCGCCATCTTGACCACGCCCCATCACATTCTAGCATTCTTAAAAACAAAATATTTGAAGTAGAAGCAACAATGTTGCAAAGGAAAATTTATTTCAGAGAAAGATACATTTCATCTCAACATTAAAAGGATTTATTTGTGGAAGTTACAATTGTACCATTAGAATCAATGGCTAAAACTTTCATTGGATTATAATAGCGCTGATTTTCACTTCCAAAAAAAGCTCTTTAACTCAGCGCTCAGTTTCGTATTTACTATAGCGCCTTGTAAAAAAGACACTGGAGCTAAAATGAAAGCTATTTGCAGGTCTGAGCATGCTCAGTTGTGGTGACACCTAGTTGTACAAAAACGGGGAATTTATCTCTTCCCAGACTTTTAAAGATATTTCAGTGTAGAAATCACTTTTTCACACAGTTTAAAAGCAGATTATCTTTAAATAATATACTGCATATTTCAGTACTGTTTAGGCAATTGTATGTGTCCTGCAACCAGTCAAGTTCCTCCACCTCAAACTCACTCATCCATGTCTTTATGGAACTTGACTGGCCTGGACAGAGTCCTGACCTCAACAGAACACCTTGGGGATGAATTCGAGCGGAGACTGTAAGCCAGGCCTTCTCATCCAACATCAGTGCCTGACCTCACAAATGCACTTGAAAGAATGGGCAAACATTCCCATAGACACACTCCTAAACCTTGTAGACAGTCTTCCCAGAAGAGTTGAAGCTGTTATAGCTGCAAAGGGTGGGCCAAATGAATTTTGAACCCTACGGACTAAGACTGGAATGTCATTAAAGTTCATGTGCATGTAAAGGCAGGCATCTCAATACTTTTGGTAATATAGTCTATGTATAGTCATGGGCCAAACGACCCCCTGTTCAGTTTGCGGCAGACCTTTTGAACATTGCAAAAGTTTGAAACTGAATAACTAACCCCACTGAAGTGTGTGTGTATATAGGCCCTGAACTGGAAAAAGACTGGGATGCCATTACAGTTCATGTGCGTTTTTTTTTAAAGGCAGGCATCCCAGGCGTCCCAATACTTAGGCCAATATATTGTATATTGCTTGTGACACTGAGCATGGCTATGGACTTAGGGCTGGTTCACACCACAGAGATGCAGGGAATATGTGTGAGACTGCCTGCCGGCTAAGAGGGTAGCAATTATGTCTAGCAGCCCTGGGGTTGCTGGTTCAATTCCCCAACATGCTAATGCTTGTGTTTGAAGTTTATATGTTCTCCCTGTGTGGGTTTCTCACCACAAGTGAAAGACATGCTGGCATTTTATTTGTCTCCTGTCAAAATAGTCTCTAATGTAAGAAAGAAAGTTAGTTTTGGACTTTGGAAGCTCATTGCAGCCAGGGACCAGTGGCGGCCTGTCCATAGGGGGTGCATGGGCCCCCCACTCCCTCCAGGCAGCCACAAAAAAGAAGAAAAAAAAATATTTTTTAATACTGGCCCTTTAAAAAAAATGAAAAAAAAGGTCCTTAACCACTTCAGCCCCGGAAGGTTTTACCCCCTTCCTGACCAGAGCACTTTTTACAATTCGGCACTGCGTCGCTTTAACTGCTAATTGCGCGGTCATGCAATGCTGTACCCAAACGAAATTTGCGTCCTTTTCTTCCCACAAATAGAGCTTTCTTTTGATGGTATTTGATCACCTCTGCCATTTTTATTTTTTGGGCTATACACGGAAAAAGACCGAAAATTTTGAAAAAAAATGATATTTTCTACTTTTTGTTCTAAAAAAAATCCAATAAACTCAATTTTAGTCATACATTTAGGCCAAAATGTATTCGGCCACATGTCTTTGGTAAAAAAAATGTCAATAAGTGTATATTTATTGGTTTGCGCAAAAGTTATAGCGTCTACAAACTAGGGTACATTTTCTGGAATTTACACAGCCTTTAATTTATGACTGCCTATGTCGTTTCTTGAGGTGCTAAAATGGCAGGGCAGTACAAAACCCCCACAAATGACCCCATTTTGGAAAGTAGACACCCCAAGAAATTTGCTGAGAGGCATGTTGAGCCCATTGAATATTCATTTTTTTTGTCCCAAGTGATTGAATAATGACAAAAAAAAAAAAAAAAAATTACAAAAAGTTGTCACTAAATGATATATTGCTCACACAGGCCATGGGCATATGTGGAATTGCACCCCAAAATACATTTAGCTGCTTCTCCTGAGTACGGGGATACCACATGTGTGGGACTTTTTGGGAGCCTAGCCGCGTACGGGGCCCCGAAAACCCAGCACCGCCTTCAGGATTTCTAAGGGCGTACATTTTTGATTTTACTCCTCACTACCTATCACAGTTTTGAAGGCCATAAAATGCCCAGATGACATAAAACCCCCCCAAATGACCCCATTTTGGAAAGTAGACACCCCAAGCTATTTGCTTTGAGGCATGTTGAGTCCATGGAATGTTTTATATTTTGACACAAGTTGCGGGAAAGTGACAAATTTTTTTTTTTTTTTTTTTTTTTTTGCACAAAGTTGTCACTAAATGATATATTGCTCACACAGGCCATGGGCATATGTGGAATTACACTCCAAAATACATTTAGCTGCTTCTCCTGAGTACGGGGATACCACATGTGTGGGACTTTTTAGGAGCCTAGCCGCGTACGGGACCCCGAAAACCAAGCACCGCCTTCAGGATTTCTAAGGGCGTACATTTTTGATTTTACTCCTCACTGCCTATCACAGTTTCGGAGGCCATGGAATGCCCAGGTGGCACAAACCCCCCCCAAATGACCCCATTTTGGAAAGTAGACACCCCAAGCTATTTGCTGAGAGGCATGGTGAGTATTTTGCAGCTCTCATTTGTTTTTGAAAATAAAGAAAGACGAGAAAAAAAATTTTTTTTTTCTTTTTTCAATTTTCAAAACTTTGTGACAAAAAGTGAGGTCTGCAAAATACTCACTATACCTCTCATCAAATAGCTTGGGGTGTCTACTTTCCAAAATGGGGTCATTTGGGGGGGTTTTGTGCCACCTGGGCATTCCATGGCCTCCGAAACTGTGATAGGCAGTGAAGAGTGAAATCAAAAATTTACGGCCTTAGAAAGCCTGAAGGCGGTGCTTGGTTTTCGGGGTCCCGTACGCGGCTAGGCTCCCAAAAAGTCCCACACATGTGGTATCCCCGTACTCAGGAGAAGCAACAGAATGTATTTTGGGGTGTAATTTCACATATTCCCATGGCATGTTTGAGCAATATATCATTTAGTGACAACTTTGCGCAAAAAAAAATAAAAAAAATAAAAAATTGTCTCTTTCCCGCAACTTGTGTCACAATATAAATTATTCCATGGACTCAACATGACTCTCAGCAAATAGCTTGGGGTGTCTACTTTCCAAAATGGGGTCATTTGGGGGGGTTTTGAACTGTCCTGGCATTTTATGCACAACATCTAGAAGCTTATGTCACACATCACCCACTCTTCTAACCACTTGAAGACAAAGCCCTTTCTGACACTTATTGTTTACATAAAAAAATAATTTTTTTTTGCAAGAAAATTACTTTGAACCCCCAAACATTATATATTTTTTTCAAAGCAAATGCCCTACAGATTAAAATGGTGGGTGTTTCATTTTTTTTTTCACACAGTATTTGCGCAGCGATTTTTCAAACGCATTTTTTGGGGAAAAAACACACTTTTTTACATTTTAATGCACTAAAACACACTATATTGCCCAAATGTTTGATGAAATAAAAAAGATGATCTTAGGCCGAGTACATGGATACCAAACATGACATGCTTTAAAATTGCGCACAAACGTGCAGTGGCGACAAACTAAATACATTTTTAAAAGCCTTTAAAAGCCTTTACAGGTTACCACTTTAGATTTACAGAGGAGGTCTACTGCTAAACTTACTGCCCTCGATCTGACATTCGCGGCGATACCTCACATGCATGGTGCAATTGCTGTTTACATTTGACGCCAGACCAACGCTTGCGTTCACCTTAGCGCGAGAGCAGGGGGGACAGGGGTGCTTTTTTTTTTTTTTTTTTTTTCTTTCTTTATTATTATTATTTTTTTATCTTATTTTTAAACTGTTCCTTTCATTTTTTTTTTTTTTAAATCATTTTTATTGTTATCTCAGGGAATGTAAATATCCCCTATGATAGCAATAGGTAGTGACAGGTACTCTTTTTTGCAAAAATTGGGGTCTATTAGACCCTAGATTTCTCCTCTGCCCTCAAAGCATCTGATCACACCAAGATCGGTGTGATAAAATGCTTTCCCAATTTCCCAATGGCGCTGTTTACATCCGGCGAAATCTACGTCATAAAATGCTCGTAGCTTCCGGTTTCTTAGGTCATAGAGATGTTTGGAGCCACTCTGGTCTCTGATCAGCTCTATGGTCAGCTGGCTGAATCACCGGCTGCATTTTCAGGTTCCCTGTTGAGACAGGAGAGCCAGAGAAAAACACGGAAGATGTTGGGGGGGGGGCATTCCCTCCCACTGCTTGTAAAAGCAGTCTAGAGGCTAATTAGCCACTAGGATTGCTTTTACATGAAAGCCGACCGCTGGCTGAAAAGAATGATACCAAGATGATACCTAAACCTGCAGGCATCATTCTGGTATAACCATTCAAAGTCGTGAATGGCATACCTGAAGACAAAAAAATGGTTAACAATAAAGCACAGTAAACGGTAAGGTATAAAAAATTGCATACCTGAAAAGCAAACATGATAAAACATAATAACAATAAAACATTGCAGAATAGAATACAGTAAAAAAGAGCAGAACAATAGAGAGAGAATAGAGAGAGAGAGAACAATAAAACGACAACTATTTTTATTTTATTTTTTTTTTTTTTTTTTTTTTTTTTTTGTAACTAACTTTTATAACTGTAACCGGTTCCAGGTTCGGGTCTCTCAAAATGCGATGGCATCTTGGGAGACCCTGTGAAAGTGTGCCTAGTATGTGCAATGCTGTACCCTACGCTAATACTCAACTAGTGCATGGTAGCGTTCAAAACATTCACCAATGCAAAGACCAGGATTGTCAGAACAGGAGGGACAATAATAGCGGGTGTCACGTCTATATCCGCGCTTGCTGCAGACACGACATCTTTTTTGGGGGGCTCGTTGGGTAGGGGTACTCGGGAGGACATAAAGAAAATGCCTCTCATGCAGCCGACTGCATTTGGTTGGGGATGTGAATGGGGGAAGTACGGGCGCTGCAGAAGCAGTGGGTTCCCAATTAGGATTGGCGAATGCAGCAGGAAGGGCACTATGGGCACGACGGGCCTGTGTTTGTCTTTTTGGTGGCAGCGGGACACTACTTGTGCTTGCCACCTCACCAGCTTGAACTGCACTTATGTGACTCGCCACGTCACCACGTGTTACTGCAGTGCTGGTTTGACTACGACCGGGGTGTACTAGGCCGCTGGCGCTTGCCAGTTCACCAAAACGCTACCAAAAAACTGTTAGCGATCGCAGGGATCAGGCCTGACTCTGCGAACGCTGCAGTTATGCGTTTAGTGTTTTGTAAGTGACAGTGATCGATTGATACTGCACTTGGGTGGGCTGGGCCGGGCCGGGCGGAGGGGCAAAACGCAGGTGCTAGCAGGTATCTGGGCTGATCCCGCTAACACTGCGTTTGTGGGAACCCTAAACTGCTGGGGACGCTAGTATAGATCTGATCGGATCAGATATTGATCCGATCAGATACTATACCACTAAGGGAGGCGTATGCTGCGTGCGTGGGTGTTAGCGGTACTGGCGCTAATCTGACGCTGCCTGGGGCTGGTGCTTGCCAGTTCACCAAAACGCTACCAAAAAAACTGTTAGCGATCGCAGGGATCAGGCCTGACTCTGCGAACGCTGCAGTTATGCGTTTAGTGTTTTGTAAGTGACAGTGATCGATCGATACTGCACTTGGGTGGGCTGGGCCGGGCCGGGCGGAGGGGCAAAACGCAGGTGCTAGCAGGTATCTGGGCTGATCCCGCTAACACTGCGTTTTTGGGAACCCTAAACTGCTGGGGACGCTAGTATAGATCTGATCGGATCAGATATTGATCCGATCAGATACTATACCACTAAGGGAGGTATACGGTGCGTGCGTGGGTGTTAGCGGTACTGGCGCTAACCTGACGCTGCCTGGGGCTGGTGCTTGCCAGTTCACCAAAATACTACCAAAAAAACTGTTAGCGATCGCAGGGATCAGGCCTGACTCTGCGAACGCTGCAGTTATGCGTTTAGTGTTTTGTAAGTGACAGTGATCGATCGATACTGCACTTGGGTGGGCTGGGCTGGGCTGGGCGGAGGCACAAAACGCAGGTGCTAGCAGGTATCTGGGCTGATCCCGCTAACACTGCGTTTTTGGGAACCCTAAACTGCTGGGGACGCTAGTATAGATTTGATCGGATCAGATATTGATCCGATCAGATACTATACCACTAAGGGAGGCATATGCTGCGTGCGTGGGTGTTCACGGTACTGGCGCTAATCTGACACTGCCTGGGGCGACGCATATCACCGCCGGGCGATCGGGGGGCTAAACCTTTATTCGGTAATAAACGGCGGGTGCCCTGACACTATAAAAAATAAACGAACTAACCAGCGTCACCCGTAACAGTTATACGGTGATCAGTGGTGAAAGGGTTAACTAGGGGGCAATCAAGGGGTTAAAACATTTATTAGATAGTATATGGGGGTCCCTGACGCTATAAAACACTGACGGCGAACCTAAATATTTACGTCCCTAACTACCGTCACCAGCGACACTAATACAGCGATCAGAAAAATGATCGCTTAGCGACACTGGTGAGGGGGGGGTGATCAAGGGGTTAAAACTTTATTAGGGGGGGTTAGGGGGGTATCCTAGACCTAAAGGGGGGTAATACTCACTGCCCTAACACTAACTGTCACAAACTGACACTATGCAGTAATCAGAAAAAAAAAAAAAAAAAATACTGCTAATGTCAGTTTGTGACAGGGGGGGGGGTGATTGGGGGGGGATCGGGGGGCGATCGGGGGGGGATCGGGGTGTAAGGTATGCCTGGCATGTTCTACTGTGTGTGTGTGTGTGTGTTGTGCACTCACTTGTCTTCTCTCCTCGGCGCTGGAACGGAAACTGCCAGACCGAGGAGAGATGACATCACATCCTCTGCCTGTGTGAAACGACACACAGGCAGAGGAGGATTCCCATTGGCTGGGAGCGATCGCGAGGGGGGGGCCACGATCGGATGGTCTCCCCCTCGCCTCCCGACGCTCCCAGTCAAATGCCGACCGCCGATGGCACCGGGGGGGGGTCCGATCGGACCCCCCGCCCGCGGGAGGCAGATCACGTACGGGTACGTGATTTTGCCTGCCCGTGCCATTCTGCCGCAGTATATATGCGGTAGGCGGTCGGCAAGTGGTTAAGTGCACTGTGTTCGGACGCCGGACACAGTGCACTTATGGGAAGCACCACGTCTATGCAACCACGACATTGCAGACGTAGTGCTGCATTTGCGGGCGTTTACCCCACCTTGTGGCGTTTTCTGAACGCAGAGTAGATTCCACCATAATATATACTACAGGCACCGGGCGGAAGCTACTCGGCGCCTCAGATTTGATTGACATCTGACCTGTTTCTTTCTCCCATTGCGCCAGAGAGGAAACAGGAAGTATGCCACTCCATTGCCACTGCCAGGGGAAGGAGACACCGCAGGAGAGGACAACAGCAAGGTAAGTACCGCTGTGTGGAGAAGGGGACGGGGGGTTTGAAGTGACAGAGGCTGCATTTAATGGGACACAGGCATGCTGCATTGCGGGTGGACAGAGGTTGCATTTGGGGGGTGGACAGACGCTGCATTTGGGGGGGCAGAGGCTGCATTTAATGGGACACAGGCATGCTGCATTTGGGGGGGACAGAGGCTGCATTTGGGGGGGACAGTGGCTGCATTTGGGGGGGCAGAGGCTGCATTTGGGGGAACAGAGGCTGCATTGGGGGGGAACAGAGGCTGCATTTTGGGGGGGGGGAACAGAGGCTGCATTTTGGGGGGGGGGACAGAGGCTGCATTTTGGGGGGGGGACAGAGGCTGCATTTTGGGGGGAACAGAGGCTGCATTTTGGGGGGGGGACAGAGGCTGCATTTTGTGGGACAGAGGCTGCATTTGATGTGACACAGGCTGCATGTAAGGAGGGACTCCGCTGGGGGCACCTGATGTAAGGACGGACTCTACTGGGGACACCTGATGGCATCTGGTTGTAGGTGACGTGGCTAGTGACACGCTCAGGGCTCCCACTGATTCTGCATTATGGTGAGTTGATTTAATTTTATATTACAATGTAATAGAAATAATGCACTTCAATCATCCTGACACCATAACAACCATGGTGCCAGGATGATTGAAGTGCTAACACCAGGTGTTTGGAGTATCTTTATCTGCTGATTGTTAAACTTTCTAGAATACACATATTTCTATTGTTGTGTAGGATCTGGGCCTGCTGTCCCTCCATCCCTCCATCCCTCGTTCATCTCAGATGCTAACCACACCACCTTAGAGCCACGCCCACTATTTCACTGAAACCAAGCCCATTTTCACCAAGTGGGAGCGGTTGAAAAGGAAGGGCGGGGTCCGGTGCCCCCCTATCCTAAAACTTTACCAGCCGCCACTGCCAGGGACTGATGTTAATGTTTGTTAGTACCAGGGCCGTCTTTAAGGTAGGGCAAAAGGGGCAGCTGCCCTGGGCCCTGTCATTATTTTGGGGCCGAAAGCAGCTGCCTCATACTTGCCAATTATGCCAGTTTACATTCCCTCATTCCTTGAGGTTTTAGTCCCGTACTGTGTCCTGATATCTCAGTTTGAAGTTCTGTTACTAATGCTGTCCAGCTGTCAGAGTCCTGGATGTGAGGCCGGATTGCAGAGGGGGCGCCCCTTGCGGCTAAGTGCAGCGTAACCCTGGGAGTGAGACAGGGAGTACGGTGCCCAAAGGTGCACGGGTTGCCAGAGCGCTGTTGCTGAGTAGCAGATAGCAGGGAGCTGCTGGGGTGCGCTGGTAAGGTTAAAGGGCAACTGTGCAAGGAGGGATTCCAGGTATGGAGCCGTGGAGCAACCAGGAGCGGATTCAGAGCCAGGCCAATGGTCATTCAGCACAGGAATCAGTCCAAGGTGAGGTACAGCAGGATAATCAGGAACAGAGAAGGTAGCCGAGCCGGGGGTCAAACACAGGAGGATGATCAGGGTACAGATGCAGAGCCGAAGAATAGTCAGGTCCAAGCCGGGATCAATGCAGGCGGAATACTGGAGCAGTCAGGCAAGCTGAGTGGTAACAGGAAGCATATATCACAACAGGAACAAGGAACACAGGAAGCTGATGATAATCCAGCAACCAGCATGCACCAGCAGCAGGCTTAAATAGGCAGAAGGGCGCCACCATGAGGAATACTGGCAGAATTACCCATCCTACGGTTATCAATCTGACACCAGCTCTGCCCTATTGTTTTATATAGATGACTCACCTGCAGACCCTGTGTTTACATGTAAATACCAGCATTGAGATGTAAAAAGAAGCAGCATTAATATGTAAATAAGGGTGGACCAGCAGCATTCATATGTAAAAAGAGGTGGTATTCATATGTATATCATGCCTCCCAGAGGTCATATCCATCATCACCTATTCTAAATGCTGCCCCCGGGGAGATAAAGGGTCCTGCTTACAACTGTGGTCATTAAGCCTACCATCAGCATGTTCTGCAAAGGTAAGCAAATTGGTGGGGGGGTAGTGTGGGGTATGCAGAGTAGAAATTACAGTTTGAGGTGCACTGGAGTTGAGAAGATGGGGGATGTTTGGGGTGCAGGGGTTTTAGGATTGCAGAAGGTGTACTGACAGGGTGGATAGAGATGCAGGTCATGTGTAGGGCAGCCCATTCATTTCAATTGGCTGCTATATGCGGAAGAAAGTCCCAAAGTCTTTTTCAAAATCAAACGATGCCAGGGCACATGTCAGCAGATGCGTAAGGGGGTGACATTAACAATTAATGGCACTGCTATGTATCTGCTAAAGGGCAGCATGTTCCTGTGGTGTCAGAAAAGCGATATTTTTTTTTCCATGTGTTTCCGACACACACATGTGAATGCAGGCTAAATGTCTCGGTTACATTGGTGGTCAGGGTAAATCTTCTCATTACATCGGTGCTTGGAATCCTTTCATTCACACTACGGTGGACAGTGTGAATGCCCCCCTTACATTGGTGGTCAGTGTAAGTCCCTCTTTACATTGGTGGCCAGTGTTGAAACTCCTCTTTATATTGGTAGTCAGTTTTTTTGCCCAGGGTCCAATCAATATTAAAGACGGCCCTGGTTAGCACTAATTATGCCCAGGGACTTGGACATTTAAAATTATAGGGTTTACACTGCACAGGTACATATGCTTAGAAAACGGTTGCTTTGTTTATGTGCATGCAAATTGACTTTGATCTTTGACCTGTAGTTGGATATCTGATGCACATAGGCAAGTGCTAACACAGTTGCAAATAGTATTATGTGTTCTGCCTCATCAGGTGCAATCACTTTAGACATATATGAAGAGACAGATTGAAAGATACTTGTGGGCGTGTACTTCTATTGGGCGTGTGTCAGTGTGCTAACAATACAACTTATCTTATATAAAGGGCTGCAGTAGGGGGGTTCATTTGGCCTGAGAAGGCCAGTTTTTTTGCTGTGATTTGGAATGATATTGTGCCTATTGACAAACGCCCAACTAGGGCTGTTTGTTTGCTGAAATTCTTGTGCATTTTTTCAATCAAAAGTGGGTTTATGTGGCCATGCTGTCAATGTGTGTGTGTGTATTGTGCCTATCTGACCATGCAAACATGGTTTGGGAGCATGTGCTGACCTTCTACTCTTTGATCTCATTGCTTAATCATGTACACAGAAATGCAGCTTCCAGCAGAACATGGTCACCTATGTATGTGTGTGGATTTGTGGGGTGGTGGGTGTTATATGTTGAACATTTTGTTAATATTATGTTAGAATGCTTTGTAAGAATAATGACTTTTAAGTATGTTTCTATAATCTTGCAGATAAAAATGTGATTTGTTGCCCGTTATACACTGAAAGTAAAGCTGTGTCCACTCTAAGGTTTAGACAATTTTTTAGATTGTAAGCTCCTAGGAGTAGGACCCTTAAAACCTGATTGCTAATAGTAGCACCATATATCCTGTAGACTTTTTTTTTTTTTAAGCTAGTAAATGAATGTACATTTTTATTCTCTGCTGGCAAAATAAAAGTACATTATTGAGCGTGTGTGTGTGTGTGTGTGTGTGTTTGTGTGTTTTTTGTTTTGTTTTTTTCTTCTTTTTAATTCGTTTTGGGGGTGGTGGTTTTGGGGAAGTGCCATATCTCTTTTTTATATGTATTTGTGCACCAAAAAAATCTATTCAGCACACTTGCAAGTAAATGATAAAGGTGGAATCTTTATATATAACAGCTGTAGAGAATTGCAGGTAATGAATTCAGCTGGTGGAAAGGCAGTGTTGTAGGTGCCAGCCCTGGTTCACATTGGTGCGATTTGACATGTCAAAGTGGTGGCTATTGCACCGTTCTAATTGGTGCAGCGCCACAATTTACAAAAGTAGTTTCTGTACTACTTTTTGGTGACTTCAGGGTGCGTTTTTTTTGGACATCACTGCAGAAACCTGCACAGATGTCTCCGAAATTCCCCCCTCAGTTGGGACTGACATTCGGGAATGGAATTGTGTGATTTCAGCTGAACTCGCACAATTTCCTCCTGCTATCAGTGTGAACCTGGGCTCAACCTGGGCCTTTGTAACTCACCTGCTGCTATACCAGGGACACCATTTCTTATCGAACTCTCTTAAGTTTACCTTCAAATATCATATGTAGAAATACAGATTTGCATATCTGCAAATAAACAAAACTAAAAAAATTTTAATCGTGGTTGCGATCAAAAGATGTGGGGCGATTTAACTGCCTCAGGACATCCTGTAAGCCCGGGTACCTGCCCAAGAACCGCTGCACCACCAAGTTAAGGACATGAGCCAAACAGGGCACATGGGTTATTTGTCCCTGTCGGAGGGCAGAGAGGAGGTTGGTGCCATTGTCGCAAACCACCATTCCTGCCTTAAGTTGGCGTAGCGTCAACCACCTCTGAACCTGCCCCTGCAGAGCTGACAGAACCTCTGCCCCAGTGTGGCTCCTGTCCCCCAAGTACACCAGCTCAAGCACCGCATAGCATACTTTGGCCTGCATACTTGCGTAGCCCCTTGAACGGCTACGGAGCACCGCTGGTTCCGAGGAAAAAGCACAGGAAGAGGCCATGGAGGAAGAAGAGGAGGGGGTGGAGAAGAAAGGTGTGTCACAATCATTAGTAGTGGCATTTTGGAGGCGTGGTGGCAGGACAACCTCCAACACTACTGCACCTTGTCCTGCATCCTTCCCAGCTGCCAGCAGAGTTACCCAATGTGCGGTGTGACTTAGGTAACGTCCCTGTCCATGCCTGCTGGACCATGAGTCAGTGGTAATATGCACCTTACCGCTGACCGCCCTGTCCAGCGAGGCATGGACATTGCCTTCCACATGCCAGTAGAGAGCCGGAATCGCCTGTTTAACAGGGGCGTGTAATTACAGTTTTTGATGCAATACTTTGCAGCAGAGCTCAATTCTGCATTCCAACTAGAGTATCTGTGAGGGGTTGCAGTGTTGTGGCACCAGCACCAGTGCCTAAGGCCCAATTTTTCAGCCCCTGTTCAACAGGGGCATGCAATTACAATTCTTGATGTAATATTTCACAGCAGGGCCCGTTTCTGCGCCCACCAAGAGCGAGTGAGGACTTACAGTGTTGTGGCACCAGCACCACCACCAAAGGCCCAATTTTTCTGCCCCTGTTCAACAGGGGCATGTAATTACAATTCTTGATCTAATATTTCACAGCAGGGCCCTGTGAGGGCTTACAGTGTTCTGGCCACAACAACACCTAAGGACCAAATTTCTGCTGAGTATATAGGGCAGGCCCCTACTTTCAAACATCCAACTTACTAACGACTTCTACTTGCAAACAGAAGGAGACAACAGGAAGTGAGATGAAATCTACCCTTAGGAAGGGAAATTCTCTCCTGTAAGAGTTAATATGGGAAAAACATGTCTCCTTTCCACTGATGCTTTATCACCAATCCTTGTTTCACAAAAAAACCCAAATTTTCTAAAAACATTTGTCATTGGGACAAAAAGTGAGGTGAAATCTTCTGAAGAGGAGCACAGACAGCAAACAAATGTCACAGGGGTGATAACCCTTCCCTATGTTTTCCAAAAAGCCTAAAATAGATTTTTTGGCTGGAGCTAAACACATTAAAAATGTACCAGTTCAAAATTACAAACAGATTCTACTTGACAACAAACCTACAGTCCCTGTCTTGTTTGCACCGCCTGTATACTGTTGTTCAGAGTACAGAGCCTGTATACTGCTGTTTCCTTTTTTAATTTGGGTGCGGGGTTCCCCTTAATATCCATACAAGACCCAAAGGGCCTGGTAATGAACTTGGGGGTACCCATGCAGTTTGTCTCACTGATTTTCATCCATATTGCCAGGACCCAACATTACATTAAAGCCGCAAGCAGTTTTAAATGACTTTTTTTCCTTTTAAAAATGACATTTTGTGCAAGCACTGTTCTAAGCATGGGAAACACGCGGCACTTTACAGGCGTACTATAGACACCCCCCAGGTACAACATTTAAAGGAATATTTCACTTTTTTTTTTAACTTTAAGCATCATTAAAATCACTGCTCCCGAAAAAACGCACGTTTTTTTTGCATTGCTACATGTCCCCTGGGGCAGGACCTGGGTACCCTTTTTAGGACAATACAATGCAAATTAGCCTTTAAAATAAGCACTTTTGATTTCGAACGTTCGAGTCCCATAGACGTCAATGGGGTTCTAACGTTCGTGCAAATTTTTGGTCCGTTCGCAGGTTCTGGTGCGAACCGAACCGGGGTGTTCGGCTCATCCCTATTTGTGACCACAACAATGTTTTTTCAAATATACAAATTTTCTAAATATACATTTTTATTATCACGTTTAATACTTTACAAAATGCTTTCTAGTATGATTCGGAGAGTGAGGCAATTCTTTTCTCTCTTTTTATCCAGAAACATTTCAAATAGTTGACTATGACTTTTGTCTATTTCTATTTTTTGTTCATACATTATACATTTTTCTTATGAACATATCTTTTTATCTCCAACTCTTTGATATCATCACATATGTGTATTCTGGAAGACCCATCTCTACTTTTTTTGTTACATGTTTAAGAATTTTGTACCCTTTTTGGACAATTGTTGTTTCCCACCTATATGTGCACACTGTAATGGGAGCTATGGATCTTTTATTAATTTATGGATTTATTATTTACAATTGTGTGGTTCCTTCCTCTATCCTCTAGGTTACTACAGGACACAGTAGTGATGAAGGGGTCACAGGAAGTAACCCCCACAGTGTGCCACTGCAAGTAGCAGGGGACATAACCATCTGGCACTTCTGGAGTCTTGAAGGTCAAAACTACTGGTAAAGGCTGTAGCATTACATTGGGTAGGAAAGTAGGAGACACGCCTGATAGAGGAGTGATGGTAACGCCGGGTACACACGATCAGATATTCCAACAACAAAACCGTGGATTTATTTCCGACGGATGTTGGCTCAAACTTGTTTTGCATACACACGGTCACATAAATGTTGTCGGAAATTCCGAACGTCAAGAACTCAGTGACGTACGAAGAGCCGAGAAAAATGAAGTTCAAGAGCCAGTGCTTGATTCCGAGCATGCGTGGAATTTTGTGCGTGGGAATTGTGTACACACGATCAGAATTTTCGACAACGGATTTTGTTGACAGAAAATTTGAGATCCAGCTCTCAAATTTTTGTTGTCGGAAATTCCGACAGCAAATGTCTGATGGAGCCTACACACGGTCGGAATTTCCGACAAAAAAGCTCACATCGAACATTTGTTGTCGGAAATTCCGAGGAGGAATTAAGGAGGACCAAAGTATTACTTAAAGAGGAGCTCCAGACTCCTTCAGAATTTTTTTTAAGTCAGCAGTTACAAATACTGTAGCTGCTGACTTTTAACCCCTGCAATACTGGGCACTCTCACCCCCTTCATGCCCAGGCCAATTTTAAGCTTTCAGCACTGTCACACTTTGAATGACAATTGCACTGTAATGCAACGCTGTACCCAAAGTAAATTTTTATCATTTTCTTCGCACAAATAGATCTTTCTTTTGGTGGTATTTGATCACCACTTGTTTTTTTTTAATTTTTTGCTAAACAAATTAAATAAGACCAAAATTTTTGAAAAAAAAAGTTTTCTTTGTTTCTGTTTAGAAATGTAGTTTTCTCCTTCACTGACGGGCACTGATGAGGCTGCACTGACGGGCACTGATGAGGCTGCACTGACGGGCACTGATGAGGCTGCACTGACGGGCACTG